>JAQZBX010064736.1:0-16438 GCA_029593785.1 Cabassous unicinctus | reverse complement strand
GGCTGTGAACATTGGGACAATCAAGGGGGGCTCCCTGGAGGCAGAGGGAGGGAGGTTGGTGATGCTGGAGCAGAGAGAGGGGTTTTTCCGTGGTGGGAAGCAGGGACACTCACTTTCTCCCCAGGTATCTGACGTCCTCACACCAGCTGCTCCTCACATCCCCTACGGCCACCTCCCCCTGCTTCTCAGCAGCTCCCCGAGGAGGGTCTGGAACCAGCAGGATAAGCAGGATCAAGGCCACGGCCTCCAGGCAGGGCATGATCTGGGGACAGGAGAGCCCAGGAAGCTCAGGGGATCCTGGACGTGACTGGCCACAGTGCCAGCCACAGTGCCGGCCATGGTGTCTGAACTTTGGAGTCCAGGCTTGGACACACTGTGCCCTGGCTGGTGGGGGGGCACCATTTTCTGGGTGCTATTTACACACAGGGCTGACATATCACTGTTTCCTGCTCCTCCCCTCCCAGCCCCCCCCCCCATACACACACAGAATACAGCCTCTCTGGAAAGTGGGGTCTGTCCAGCGCAGATGCTTCTCTACCCAGATCGATGGGCCTGAGATGGTTGAGGGCTGGAGCCCTCACTACATTGGCCGCAAATGTTGAGCACACTGGCCCTAGCTGCCCCAAGAAATGTCCCTTTTCTTGGCCTGTGTCTCCATTTGCCACACCAGTCCCTCCCTAGCAGCCCCGCTGTTCATACCCCAAAGATGGGGAGCTCACTGCTTGGCTTGGGGCAGACTTCAAACAGCTCAGACCACAAGAAGGTTCGTATTCAGGCCAAGCTCAGACCTGCTGCCTTGAAGCCCACCCACTCCAGGTCCCGACTCTGCCTTCCGTGGCCTCGCACATGCCAGCTCCCTCGGGGCCAGGGTGGCCCAGCAGAGACCTGCACTCAAAGACCACGTCCGAGGATGCTTCTCACAGGACCAAGCCCCTGGCCCCTCTGCCACTGAGTCTTCTGTCCAAGCCTAATCTGGTGGTGGCTGATGTATCCCAGCAGACCTAGCAGGTATTGTTCACATACTCCAGGTGTCCTGCTTCCACTAGCTGAGTGGCCCTACTGTTTGTCCTGGCCCAGGAAATTTCCATGCCTGTCCCGTGAATCCTCAAGGTTTGATAAAGTAGTATTTTCTAAGCCCACTTTACTGATAGGTAAACTGAGGTTCAGAAGAAGGGGCTGACTTGCTTGAGGTCATGCCACTGGTAAACTGAGCAGCCAGGATTTAAACTCAGGCCCACAACTTCCATAGCCCACATTCCATATGCTGCCCCAATGCTCACATCTCCCGACATCTCATCACCCCCTACACACACACACGGCGCCAGTTACACTGCCAAGTGGCTAAGGCCACCCAAAGCTGGAAAGTCCCTTCCGGCCCAGGGGAAAGCAGAGGGAAGAAAAGGAAACCGAACTCACTCGGAGGGCCCAACGCCAGTTCCCAGTCAGCTCCGTCACAGCCGACCCCAGGATGTAGCCCAGACCACTGCAACAAAGGGGCAGGGGAAATAGGCCATGAGGCAGGCGGCAAGGAGGCAGGCCGAAGGCCCCAAGGCCAGCAGCCTGATCTGGGGTCCCCCCACCCCAGGGAGCCAGCTCTCTGCAGACTCAGAGCCCTCAGCAAACAGCAGAAAAGAGGCCCAGGTGTCCACTGCCCTTGGGCATTTGCCAGTGGCCTCTGGCTCCCGGCCCACCCCCAGCACTGCTCCCTCCCCATGTGAGCCCCACCCCTACCAGGCTCGGCCCTGCCTGAGTCAGACGATTTCAGGAAACAGGGGTCAGGGCTCAGGGGCCTGACTGCAAATCCCACTGTCCTTCTCCGCTTTGGGGTGCAGGGCCCTGACCTAGCACGCTTCCTTGCATCACCTGCCAGAGCCTGTCCCGCCCTGAGCAGGACACTCTGCTCTTTCGCGCCCCTTCTGGGAGTGAACTAACCTGTGTGGAGCAGCCTCCTTATCTGTAATGTTCACCCCCGCCATCAGTCAGTGTTCTCACCCCCATTTACAGATGAGGAAACCGAGGCTCAGAGAGGCAAAGGGGCAGAGTTGGCAGTCAGAGCCCAGCCCTCCTGCTTTGGCCTCTCTTCCCCCAGCCCAGCTCCTGCTCCAGCTCCTTTGGGCTTCATTTTACCACCCGGGGAAGTAGATCCAGGGGTGATACCAACCTTCCCACGGGGATGAAGATGTAGAAGATGGCCAGCACACGGGTCCGCTGGTCCTTCATGAAGAGGTCTCCCAGGACAGTGGGTGCAATGGTGGAGTAGCTGGCCGTGCCGGTGCCCACCATTCCCCGGGACAGGAAGAAGAGCCAGGAATACTGGGCGAGCAGGCACAGGACCAGTGAGTTCCAGAAATCACCCAAGGGGCAAGGGGCCCGAGAATTTGTCAGCAGGAGGGAGAGCGGAGGGAGAGAATATCAGGGCTGCACATACCTCACTGCGGTCCAGCCACCCCAGGCTCCCAAAATCACACAGGTGCCTGCAACTACCACCTCTCCCCAAGCTCAGGAGAGCCCTTCTAGCAGCCACAGCCTTTGCTAACCAGGCCAGTTTCCCAAGACAGTAGCTGTCACTCCCGCCAGTGGGAGTCTGGCATAAATGAAGCTGCAGGCAGCAGCAGATGTACAAGAGAGGAAGCTGCTCTCACCCCTGCCCAGGCTCAGACCTAGATACTGTGCCCTCACCTCCTCTCTCAGCCCTGCAGGGCAGTGGCCGAGTCCTGAGTCTGGAATGGAACAGAACCATCCCCACCTGGCTTCAATGGGACTGGATAAGGGAGGAAGCAGGTGGGGGGAGGTCCCCGGGGGCCTTGCAGGGGTATGGGCACCTACCTGGGGGGAGATGAAGGAGCTGGAGAGACCAGCTCCTGACCAGAGCAGGATCCCGAAGCTCAGCATGGCCTTCCGACTGTGTCGGTCACCCAGGTAGCCAAACACAGGTGCAGACAGCAGCAGGCAGCCAATGAAGACTGGTGGAGACATGGCACAAAAGGGGTGTGACCGTGGGTGGGCAGATGGGCCCAGCAGGCCCAGGCAAGGGGCCTAACTCGGATGCCACGAACTGGCACTGGGCTGGGGGGGTCCAGGGCACAAGGAGGAAAAGCCAAGGTGAATCTCCAATCCCCCTACAACCCACAACCCAAGTGCCCAGAGTGGGGGGTGCCTGGGAAATGTGTGGGGACCCAGACCCAGGTTCAAATCCCAGCTCTGCCATTTGCTCGCTGTGCAGCCTTGGGTAATTCACTCCACCTCTCTGAGCATCATCTCAACAATGGAGACATCCATTGTTGCCAGGCTGTGTAAAGATGAGATGTGACTGCAGAGCCCATGGCATGGAGCCTGGCAGTGCTCAGTCGATGCCAGTTCCCTACCAGGATATTGGGACTGGCCTGATGTATCACTCACACACCTGGTGGGGGAAGAGTGAGGGTAGACGGGATACAGGAGGGAAGGGACCTGCTTTGATGAACAGATGAGCCTAGTTTAGAAGGTGCACGTCGTCATAGACCGGCCATCCCAGCTGGAAACTGGTTTCCAAAAGTAGGAAAACATTCCCCTGACAATGGCAGTGGTAATTCTACAATCAGCTTTTTCAAGTAAACCCTTACTGAATTAGTGAATGCGGTTTGCTATTCTGTGAAGACAAACAAACCGGCACGTGTTTACGGCACAGGGATACCACATGGATACGTGCGCACAAGGCTTCCTTCAAGAAAATCGCCTCCATACTAGAGGGTGTGGGCTCGCTGCCTCGCTGCTGGGCTTCCCGAAGGATGTGCTGGCCCCGGCCTTGACTCGATGGCCCGCAGATGGAGAAGGGAACTGGGACCCTCCGCCACCCAGTCCACAGTCCAAGGGCACCAGGCTTTCCAGAGCAGGGTCTCCATTGGCTCCTGAGCACAGATGATTGGCATGTCCTGAGCCCAATGAATGGCCAGATTCCTCCCGGCTCAGGTTCCAGCCCCTCCCACTCTCCCATGACCCGCTCTGGGATCGGGTTGTGTTACATGTAATTGTCGAAAGGAGGACAATTTTGACCTAAAAAAAAAAATGGTCATTTAATATCGTTCAACCTAATATTTCTGCAGTGTGATCTTTGGTAGCAAGAACAGACCTCCAAGGAGGCTGTATCAATTGATATTTACATAGAAGTATACGCCGGCGCCTTTGCTGATGATATGATCCCTTGTTGGTTTTGCTCATCTGATGTTTGAAAAACAAATGGTACGTCTCAGTTGACGAACAGTTTCTAGTTCGCTTGCTATGCCCATTTTCTACTAGGCAGTTGCTTGACTTTTAACGTATTTTGTAAATAGTCTCCTTTATATTTGTTTAAAGGATTAAAAATGGAAGCTCTGGGAGTGGATGTAGCTCAGTGGTTGAGCACCTGCTTCCCACGTACAAGGTCCGGGGTTCCATCCCCCAGGTCTCCTTCAAAAAAAAATTAAAAATTTTTGAAAAACGAAAGCTCTGGGACTGAATTGCCTGGTTTGGAATCCTGGTTCCACCACTTTCTAGATTAGAGACCTTGGGCAAATTCCTGAATCTCTCCATGCCTCCCTTTCCTCAACTATCAGATGGGATATTACTATCCTCCCTGATAAGGTGATTGAGAGGATTAAATAAAAAATGGCAGTGAGTGGCTTTATATAAATGCTCAATAACTGTTACCTATTTTTATTACTAGTTGCATTTTTAATGTCAATCACCATCACACAGAAATATTTAATTTCAATATAGTCAAACTGATCTATCTTTCTTTCTGGGGGGAAGTGTCTCACACCTTGTTTATTCATATCTTTTTTACCCAAAGGTTATAAAATATTTCCCCAAATCTTCTAATGCTTTTATGGTTTGGGGGCCAGGACTCCTTTATACCTTAAATCTGAAGCTACCCTAGGATGCAGGCACCTACCCCCAAGGGGAAGGCAGGCACTCCTCATTCATGGCATCTCAAAATTCAAGTCATTTCTGTGGCAAGGTGGGAGTCATTAATGAGCACAGGGGTTAAGAGATGGGCTTTGGAGGCAGACTGCCTGGATTTGAAGCCCAGCTCTGCCACTTCCTAGCTGTGTGACCGTCAGCAAGTCCGATAACCTCTCTATGCCTCAGATCCCTCATCGGTAAAATGAGGATAATAATAATACTGCCCCATGGAATTGTTGTGAAGATTAAGTTAATATTATAAAGCACTTCTAAGAGTGCCTGGTATGTCAATATTAGTTTTAAATATTATTAATTAAATTAATTAACTCCATTCAGCAGTCTCTCTGTCCTACGGCAAGGAGGTATCTGACCACGTTTCCCTCTTCCCCAAACCCTCCCCTCTCCCCTTACAGCTGACCAAGCTCTGGGTCTCCTCTCTGCACCCTGTGCACAGAGCGCAGGGGGGCGTTCTTGGACCGTTGCTGGGTAACCTGAGGTCACCCATTGATTAAATTGATTAAGTGCTGGGAACAAACCTGGTTATCAGGCCTCCAAGCCCACTGCCCTCTCCATGCACCTTCTTGGGTTGCTTCTGCAGAGCTGACCCTTCCCTTCACCAACTCATAAACACACACACACATCCCCACCACACACATTCCCACACTCACACATACTCGTGCAAGGACAGTCCTGCCACATGCACATCCACCCCCGCACACACACTCACACACACATCCCTACCCCATACATTCACACACTCACTCACACACACTCACACTTCTCCCTCAGTGACGTCTCACTTTTCACCGACTTTGTATTCACCATGGTATGAGACAGGGAAGTGTTGACTCAACTACCATTATCTGTTTAATTGAGAAGATTGTGGTGTTCAGCTGAGATGGCCTCACTTTAGCTACAGATTCTACTGGAAGATATCCCCAGTCGGCCGCCAGGCTGCCCAGGCTCTCAGCCCTGAGACCCGGAAGCAGTGGTCTTCTATCTCTTTTGCCCACATGACTCTTAAAGAGGTTTAAAGAACTTTGTACTCCCTCGCATGTTTTCAGCAGACATTTAAAATGTTTTTATTCTAAGTTTAAACTGTTGCAAAGGATGCGGTTTCCAGCATCGTAGTCTGTGTTTTTAAATATGTTAGTGTCCAAGTCCTTGGAACTGCAGATTGTGTTCACTCAGTCCATGGGAAATGCCCACTGTAGGGTCTAATTAGGAAAGCCGGTTCTCATTTACCAAACCAAATGGCCAAATCAGACCAACTTCCACTTTTTCATTGAAACAGATACGTTACTACCCATCTCTGAGCCAACTATCTCACTTGTGAGTTCTAATTCACAGATAAGGATTAGACAGCCCCACAGCGGGACAGCTAGCTAAGGCTGGCGCCCTGCTGCGGGTTTGCAGCCAGAAGGAGATACCCCCAGCCATGCTGCTCCCTCTGCCTTGCTTCCAGGGCCTCCCCGGCAGAAGCCAACCATCCACGGAGGGTCCCTGTGTTTGGCACCCTGGAGGTTTTTTACACCCCAGGGCAGCGCACCCCATTAAAATCCAGGATGGGGGACTGTACCTGTCTGCCAAAAATGAGAGAGGACAACCACGGACTGCCCACAACCATGTTCTCAGGCAGATCCATTTTAGGAAAGAAACACAGGCCTCGAGGCTCTGGAAATGGATTCTCTCAGAATTCTCTGTGCTCATGTACCCGTGCCCCGGGTTGAGAGCTGCACCCTAACACACTGAGAGCCGGCCTGTTGGGGGAGAGAGGGGGCTGCCGAGAGGAACCACGTGTGTGCTAGCTACAGGCTGGGGCGTGCACACGTGTTTCATGGGTTGGGTCAGTGTGTGCACACATGTGGGTACATGTGTGGGCAAGTGTGTGTCACCATCCAGATGCCCACAGGCGACAAGTTAGTGCCTTGTGACCCCAACCGCACCACCATGTAATGGGACACATGGTGGCTCCCCATGGGCCCACAGGGTGGGGGATATGTGTCTGTGTGTGTGTCTGTGCATGTGGGAGGGGCATGTGCACATGTGTGTGGGCGTGGGTGTCCTGGTGGACAGAGTCTTCAGGTCTGCGAGAGGAAAGCAGGAGTTCTCAAACTCCAGATAGTCTCTCCACAAAGCTGAGCTTAACAAACACGAACGGCATGAGGGACCAACTCCACTGCCGGGATTTGACGCTCAGGTGCCGTCTCCAGCCCCACCCCCACCATTCTCTCCGCAGCACCCACATTCAAACCCATAGGGGCAATTCGAGCTCAGGGTCTTGGCTCCAGCTGTCTCCTCCTCCTACCAAGATGATCCTCATGCCCAAATCCCACCCATCCACAGGGCCCCTCCTCTGCACCAGGGAGCTTAGTAGGGCTCAGCCGGGCTCTCCATTGCCCAGGAGCTGGTGCTGGGCACAGAGCAGGAGCTGCTGAAAGACCCCTCCCCAACATGAGCCCAGGGCCCCAGATCCAGGGCACGGGGACTTGCTCCTTACCTGTCTGAAGCAAACCAGCATTGCTGTCGCTGATGTGAAAAAACTTCTGTACGTCCAGCAGCACCCCTGTGGACAGAGAGGCAGTGCTCGGGAAATGGGCAGGAGCCCGGCAGGGCCTCTAAAGTTAGCTGCCTCTGTGTTTGGGACAGGGCCACAGATAACCACATGCAGACACACACACAGGGGCAGTGCACAGAGACGTGTACACATCAGGCCCATGCAGAGACAAGCACCCCAAAGGCATAGGCGTAGGCACACACAATTACACACACCTGCACTCACACACGTAGCCTCGTGGTCATGGAGACATGCAGACGTGCTTATACACATATAAGCACACGTACAAATAGGCATGCCCAGAGAAATACACTTGGCAGAGGCCCAGATACACACACACAGGAGCCTGAACTCAGAGGCCTGTAAACCCACTCTTGTACACCCGGAACACATACATATATATGCTGAGATGTACTCATAAGGACACATCCACAGGTGTGCATGCAAATGCATGTGTGCAGGACATAGGCACACAATGAATGTGTGTACACACATACACATCCACTGGTGTCAGCATGGCTGGCAGCTCCCTGTTGCTGCACAGTGCACACTCCAACACGCCAGACACACGTAAGACATACATATATACACACAAGCACGTGCAGACAAAGAGACACATGTGCCCTGGCCTGCACTCACGTACACATGAGCACATTCTACCAGAGGCATGAGCACACGACACGAGCATGCGCACAAAGAGCCTTGGAGACTTGGGTCCCACGGAGGTCTGTCGTCAGCCCCGCCTCCCCGAGGGCAGGGAGCTCCTGCCCTTCACCAGCCGGCACTCTGCAGCTCCTCCAAGCTCTTGCTGAGCCGTGGTTGATGCAGTAGTCGCTCAGCCTCGTGCAAAGAGAGGAAGCAGGCTTCCGGACATGGGGCTCTACTTCCTGAAAGTCCCTGGGCCCCTTGGCGGTATTTCAGAAAGGTGCAGTCGGGGTCCAAGGCCCCTGCTTCTCTGGGCCATGGGCCTCTGGTCCAGCCATTTTTACTAAGGAGAACAATCGTCACTTCCATTTAATAGGAGGTGGTTGAGAGCCTGGCCCTGCATTGGACACTTGCAGTTATTACTGTAAGAGTAGAGGCTATCGTTGTCCCCATTTTACACATGAGGAGACAGAGGCTTCAGCCTGCCCAGGGTATGTCCAGCTGGAATTGGAGGAGCTGGGACTCGAATCCCTGCCCAGAAGCACTGAGAGGGAGCAGAAGCCCCCAGTGGGGTACTGCAGATACACCCACATGGCACGGAAGAAAGCCCCACCTCCAGCTGGTGAAGGAAGGCCGAAGAATCAAAGAATAAGAGGTTTTTGTTTAGACATTTAACTTGAGCCCAATTGCCACAGCATTCGGGCATACAAGTCTGTCTGTCTCTTTTCATCTTTTGATGTTTTTAATTACACAACTAAGCCCTATTTGTTGGAGAAAAATAGATAACACATATAAGCAAAATAAATAGCTAAATAAAAATTCTCTGTAACTGCACTCATCTTCCATTGTTAGGAATGGGGTCTTGTCCTCACGTTTTGTCTCTTCTAGGGCTCCTCCTGGCCCTGTGGACTCTGGAGGTAGCCCAGGGACAAGTGTGAACCCAGCTTCACCTTTACCAGTGCCCCATCACCTCTGGCCCCCCAAAGGGGCTGCTTCCCATGAGAGAACTTCCACTTCCCTGTGAACCTCCTGCCCCCAGCAGTCCCCAGGGGGCTCTACGTGGTTTCACTTTTCCAGGCCTCCCTCCATCCTCAGAATGAAAGCACAGACTCACTTCCCCCACATCCAGGGGAAGTCTGAACATGGAAGAGGCCTTGGGGCGGGGGGGGGAGCCAGGGGTCTCCAGGGTGAGTGTCAGGGAGAGCTGGGACCCGCAGCCTGATGATTCCTCCACTCCCATCTGCCTCTGGCCTCCTTCCCCTCCTCTCTGTCCCCTCAGCCCATTGCATCCACTGCAGTAGCCTCTGAGCTGACCTCCCTCTCTCAATTTGCCTCCATCAGGGCCTCAAATCTGATTACATTCCCCAACTTAAAAAAAAAAAAAAAATGCTCCATGACTTCTTATTGCCCAAAGAAGAAAGTCCAAGGTCCTAGCCTGGCACCCAAGAAGCCCATGACTTGGCCCCAAACATGCTTTTCTGAATAATCCCCTCCTTGTCCCCCTCTTGCCACCTCTGATCAGAGCCTGCGCTTTCACCCTGGGGGGCTTGGCTCATGCTGACCCCTCTGTCTTAAGGCACTCCCCTCACCCCGTTCCCTGCCTGTCCAATATTCTCAGCCTTCAGGGCCCAAAGCAAATGCTGCCCCCCTGCCCCAGTGAATTTTGCCTGACCTCTCAGTCAGTCATCCTTGGGGATCTCCCCACACTCTGCCCTGTATTAGAGCTACATGGACATGTGGTCTGTGTCCCTCTGAGCTCCTTGACGATAGAGATGGGGTCTGGTAAAGTCTGCCACCCCCGGAGTCCCATTCACTCCACAGCTACTCTCTGGGGTGCAGAACAGGTAACGGAGGAAGCAACATCCTGGCCTCAGGGATGCCCACCGGCTGCAGGACCCCCTAGGAGTTCTCTGGCCCGGGCTGTGCCTCCCTTATCTGGCTGCCATGTCTCAGCCTCGCAGGATTCCTGTTAATGAGCTTCTCCCTCTGCCCCACGAGATGGTCATTCCTGAGGTCAGGGAGAAGCTACAAGTCTGATTCCCCTCCCTGGGTTCCCAGAGTCCACCATAGTTAATACTCAGTTGATCTTGAATGAATGAATGAATGAATGAACAACTGAGTGACAAGAAAAGAAAAACGAGTTGAGCCCCAGGCAATCTTGAATGAATGAGTGAGTGATGAGAGTACAGAAGCAGGTGGAGCCCTGAGGCCTAGAGGAAGGAAGGTACAGTGTGCAGAGTTGGCAAGAACGTCCTATCCCAGAAATAGACACGGCAGGAACTACTTCTTGCCTGGGGCTGGGGCCAGGCTGCCCTCTCCTGCACAGATCACCCCGGCCGCCCCACCCAGGACCTGGAGGCCTTTGCCTGGAAGGCCAGACCTCCCTGCTGTCCTCACCCTCCCACCCACTTCGTAGCCCCTGCCCCCCATGCTTGCTGTGCACCCTCTTAGTTGGGGGTGGATTGGGAACTTGGATGGGCACTCCCACTCAGGAAGGGCTAAAGCCCACCTCCAGGGGTGAGAACACCAGAGAGGTGCACCAGGGAAAGAAAGGATGTTGGACAGAGGGCGCCCGTCGGAGCCCAGCATGTGCAGCTCCAGGATGCCCGCCTCTCCCTTACCTGCGATGATGAACCAGTTCATGTAGTTCAGGAGGTTGATGTAACAGAGCACGCCGGCAGCCAGGTACGCCCTCCAGCGAGGCAGGCTCCAGGGAACAGGTGTGGACGGAGGGGGATCCTGGTGGGAGGCCAAGGCCCCATAGAGTCTGCCGGACCCTGGAGACCCTCCATGCGGCCGCTCTGGCCCAGGCTCCGGGCCCTCCGCAGACATCCCGACAGCCGCGCCAGGCCGCAGCTCCTGTTCCGGGCCAGGTGCCGGGGCGAAGGCGCATCAGCTCTGCAGCGAGTCACTTCCTGCAGGCTCCAGCCTCCCGACCTCAAGGCAGCTGCCCTAACTGCTGGGCATCTTATCGCAGGTTCCTGCTGAGCCCGCCACAGGCTTGCTGGTGAGATTTCACCATCCTCAGCCTCCGAGGTCTGCTGGGGGTGGGTGGGTGGGGGGAAACGTCCCTGCACACACACACCCCCGTCCCCTTGGTGACCAGATGACTCTGTGGTCCCCTGGATCTTAGCCTGTGGCTGCGGTGACTGCCTTGGCTGCAGTGAGGAAGAGAAGCCTTGCGGGACAGGAAATGAAATGACTCTCCGAGAGTCCCGCTCACTGCGAGCAGGCTCGGCTGCCTCCACGAGAGATGAACTACAAACAGGGAACTCAAACTCGGGTCAGAGCAGGGAGGCCAGAGCTGGGCAGGAGAGCAGCACTGGAATACAAGGAGAAGTGAGGGCCAGTGCCCGCTCAGTGCTCTCTCTGGAGAAAGAAAGAGCTGCCAGAGAGGAGGCTCAACATTGAGACAGCCTGTGGGCAAAACCCATCAGGAGTTGCTAAATCTAGGGGGAAAGTTTTGATGAGGAGAGGATATTGGCATGGTCTTAAAGGGTCTCTTTTATACATGACTTATTAGTCGCAAGGGAAAAGAAGGACAACTACGCAATAGAGAAGTCAGACATTTTGACCTCACACCCTAAAATAACATCACATCCTCATGTGAACTATGGACTTGGATTACTAATAATGTATCAAGATTGGTCCCCCGATTGTAAACAAATATACCACACTCGTGCAAGATGTTAATAATAAGGGGGGTGGGAGGAACAGATGTGACTCAAGCAGTTGAGCGCCTGCTTCCCACATGAGAGGTCCTGGGTTCAGTTCCTGATGCCTCCTAGAAAAAAAAAAAAAAACAACAACAAGCAAAACAAGCAAAGAAACCAACTCAAGGGGGCTGATATGACTCGGTGGTTGAGTGTCAACTTCCTACCTACAAGGTCCTGGGTCATTCCCCTGTACCTCCTAAAAATAATAATAATAGTAAGGGGGAAAGGGGCATATGGAAACTCTCTGTACTTTCTGTGGAATTTTTCTGTCAACCCTAAAACTGCTCTAAAAATAAAGTTTATTATTTAATAAATAAATAAATAATGTCCTCAATGAGGGGCTGATGGGCTTTGTGTGCCTCCAGATGTGATGCCCTGAGAAAATCACAATATTGTCTATGCAGTACGCGGTCTGACAGGTCTGGGTTCAAATTTCAACTGTGCTACTTCCTCACTGTGTGCCTTGGGCAAGTCTGAGCCTCAATGTCCTCATTTGTTATACAAAGAGAATAATAATCTGTGCTTTTGAGGATGAGCTAAGATCAATGCATGTAACACTCCTCCCACACAGTCTGGCCCACAGAAAGCCCTCCGTGGGTGTCGGTGTTGTTGTTGTTCTTATTGTGATGATGATGATTGGTCTTTGCCATCTGCCACACGGTTCAACCACATGCCCCACGTGGAGATTCTTGGTGAAACAAAGGGAAGTTCAGAATCAGGTCCTCCTGAGCACTAGGGGGCCATCTAGCATCGTGGCTAAGATCCTGCACCCTGGAGCTACACTCACCCCTTATTGGCCATATGATCATAGGCAAATTACTTAACCTTTTTGTGCCTCAGTTTCCTCCTTTGTAAAATGCAGACAATAAGAAGCCAATGTGGATCAAGTGGTTGGGCACCTGTCTACCACATGGGAGGTTCCAGGTTTGGTTGCCAGTGCCTCCTAAAGAAGACAAGCAAGACAGCAAGCAGACACAACAGGCTGGCGAGCTGATGCAGCACAATGACGCAGCAAGATGATGCAGCAAGGAGACACAACGAGGAGACACAATGAGGATACACAACGAGGAGACACAATGAGAAACACAATAAGCATGAGAGGACCCCAGTTTGGTTCCCAGTGCTTCCTTTTAAAAAAAGAAGACAAGCAGACACAGAGAGCACACAATGAGCATGCAACAAGCAGACACTGAGCACAAATGAGTAGGTGGGAAATAAATAAAATAAATCTTAAAAAAAAAACAAAAAGTATAATGCCTCGCAGAGTTGTTGTGGCTTAAATAAGACAATATTTGAAACATGCTGAGGACTTTCCCTGACGATGAGGAAGTGCCGTGTTGGTGTTTGTTAAATAAAATGGGATTTTCTCTGGGACACGTAGAGGGGACTTCGGTCTCAGCCCCTGCTCTCAGAGCTACACCCACAAGCATAAGGGTATGAGGACAAACCCGGGCACACAAGTGCACACACACACTTGCACATACTGCACACACAGCACCAAGCTCCCCAACCCAGAGGCTGGTTATAACCAGACAGTGCTGGTCAGTCACCCTTTTCCAGGGCCCGGCCCTCATCTTTGCCAGGCCAGAATGGCATCCTGACTTGGCTTCCAGAGCCAGTTAGGGACAAAGATCAGAAATCCCAGGAGGGTCAAATCAGGGAGGCTGGATGATGTCCAGGAGAGCAGGAATCCGACCAACTACCCGGACAACTAGGTTTCCAAGTGCGGGTTCCTTACTAGGGCCCCAGGGATTTGACCCCCAGAGGGCTCTTGAGAATAAAGCTGATGGACACCACGACCCAGGAGCAGGCGGCCAACAGGGGAGGCAAAGAGTCATGGGCGAGCCTGTAGGAAGCTCGTGAGGCACCAGCGGGACCCTTTCCCTCTGTGGGCCTCAGCTTCCCCATCCAAACGGTGGTGGTGGTGGTGGCTGAGGGCCTGGCAGGTTCACCTGGCTTTGCAGTTTGTGCACATGTCTGTCTCTCCACTCAGCTACAGCTTGTTGAGAGCAGGTGGCCCGGGGCATCTCCCAGGAAGGGCCCAGGAAGTTATCCCATTCATTACTCCAGGATTCATGGGGCAGAGGAAAGCTTCTGCTGTCACCTTCTGACCTTCCATGTGGAAATCAGGACCAGAAAGCCCTGCTTTCCACAGATAGAAAACTCTGCGACAGGAAACACTGTATCTAAGGGAGAATAGCAACTGCAGAGGACAACATTGCGTGCGAGCCAGAGCTCTCAGTCCGCACAGGAGGAAATGGGAGAGGGATGGATCATCCCCGCGCTGCCTGCAAATCCTTCACCACAGGCGACAGCCCCTCCCAGCCACAGCATGACCCAGGCTGCCTGGCACTGCACTGTCTGCAGTTTTCATACATTGAGGCCTAACTCTCAAAATCACCTTCCCTTAAAAGTGAATGTGTGGGAAGTAGATGTGGCTCAAGCAATTGGGCTCCCTCCTACCACATGGGAGGTCCTGGTTCGGTTCCCAGTGCCTCCTAAAGAAGACAGTGAGCTGGCGTGGTGGGCAAGAAGATGATGTAACAAGAGACACAAGAAGAAAAACAATGAGAGACAAAACAAAGCGGGGGATGGAGGCGGCTCAAGCGATTGGGTGCCTCTCTCCCATATTGGATCCTAGGTTCAGTTCCAGGTGCCTCCTAAAGAAACAAGGAAGATGAACAGACACAGCAAATGCTGATAATGAGGGAGTGGGGAGAAATAAATAAATGAAATAAATCTTAAAAGAAAAAAAAGTGAATGTGTGGGGGAGTGGATGTGGCTCAAGCGGTTGGGTGCTTGCCTACCACATGGGAGTTTCCAGGTTCAGTTTCCAGTGCCTCCTAAAGAAGATGAGCAGACACAACAAGCTGACACAACGAGCAGACACAACAAGCAGACACAACAAACAGACACAACGAGCAGGAAGCAGATGTGGCTCGACCAGTTGGGCACACCCGCCTCCCACATGGGAGGTCCTGGGTTCAGTTCCCAGTGCCTCCTAAAGAAGATGAGCAAAACAGCAAGCTGACACACCAGGCTGGCACAGTGAGCTGATGCAACAAGATGATGCAACAAGGAGACACAACAGGGAAACACAATGAGAGACACAACAAGCAGGGAGCAGAGGTAGTTCAAGCAGTTGGGCACCCACCTACCACATGGGAGGTCCTGGGTTCAGTTTCCAGTGCCTCCTACAGAAAACAAACAAACAATGAGCAGACAATGAGCAGACATTGAGCAAAAATAACACGCAGACATCGAGCAGGCACAATGAGCAATCAGATGTGGCTCAAGCGGATGGGCACCCACCTCCCAGAGGTGGGTGGTCCCCGGTTCGGTTCCTGGTGCCACCTAAAGAAGATGAGCGGACACAATGAGCAGACAAACAAGCAAACACAACAAGCGGAAACAACGAGCAGACAGACGAGGGAGCCTTCTGGGGGGATGTATTAAAAAAAACAATGAGCAGATAACGAGGGAAAAAAACAACAAGCAAAAACAAGCAGGGAGTGGATGTGGCTCAAGCATTTGAGCACCCATCTCACAATGGGAGGTCTCACTGGTGCCAGGAGGAGGAGGAGGAGGAGAAGAAGAAGAAAGAATGTGTGGGGGAGCAGATGTGGCTCAAGCAGTTGAGTGCCTGCTTCCCACATGGGAAGTCCCAGGTTTGGTCCCTGGTGCCTCCTAAAAACAAACAACAAGCAAAACAAATGAAAAAGCCAACGCAGGGGAGCCGATGTAGCTCAGTGGTTGAGCGCTGGCTTCCCACATAAGAGGTACAGGGTTCAATCCTCTGCTCTAACACCTTAAAAAAAAAAAAAAAGTGAATATGTGTTGGTGATGGCAGCACAATGTTGTGACTATAATTAATGCTACTGAATTGTACACCAGAATGTGGTTAAAATGGGAGAGTACATGCTGTATATTTGTTACTACAACAAAAAGCTTCTAAAAATTTAAATGTGGTATTTTCCACTGAATTGTATACTTGAAAGTGGTTAAAATGGGAAATCTCATTTTCTATAGATGTTGCCACAATGAAATAAATAAAATAAAATAAAATATAGAACTTTACAGGTGAACCCTATTGTAAATAATAGACTTTAGCTAATAGTATAATTATAATAACATTCCTTCATCCATTGTGGCAAATGTACAACAACTAATGCAAAATGTTAATAATAGGGAAAACTGGGTGTGTGATGGGGAAGTGGGGTTATGGGAACTCTGTACTTGCTACATGATTTTTCTGTCATCCTACCACTGCTCTAAAAAATATAAATAATAAACAAAATAGTTAGGGAGAAAGGTAATTTTTTAAATAAGTAAATGTGGTGTTTGTCATATCCAACATGCTAGATGTCTGGCTTCAGGGGATTGGTCGAATAAATAATGGTAGCTCCAATGGGGTGGAATACCGGACCACCTTTTACATGACGTTGGTCTGTGTTGATCTGAAAGGTGTCCAGGATGTGATGGTGAAGGGTAGATATGACGGTGCAAAATGCATGTACGGCGTGATCCCATTTAGGTGAAATGATAAAAGCAAATGAAAGAAAAATGTGTGGGAACTTGTGAGTTGGCCAGTCACAATTCA
>JAQZBX010064735.1:0-16424 GCA_029593785.1 Cabassous unicinctus | reverse complement strand
CCCACCATCATTCCACAATCCTTCCTTCCACTTGTTTCTGCTTTCAATTTTATTGAGTTTCTATTGTTATACATACTATATCTTTCATTTCCAAGTTTTGGATTTTCTTTTCTAATTTCATTATGTGGAAATTTATATCATTAAATTGAGATCATTCTTATTTCCTAATATATGCATTTGATGTTAGAAATTACCCACCAAAAACTGAGGTAGATATATGTCACAAATTTTAATATGCTTTCTTCCCACTTTGTTCAGTTCTAAATATTTTCTAATTTTCTTTGGTATTTCTTCTTTGAACCATTGATTATTTAGTACTCTGTTTAATTTCTAAGTATTTGGAGTTTTTTTTATTATTTTCTTATTCATGTCTCATTTTAATCCATTATCTCATGGGAAAATTGTTTTTATTATTTCCATTTTTTATATTATTGAAGATGTGTCTATATTAAGTAAAGGTCTATTTTGATGAACGTGTGGCTGAGCAAGGGCTCGTGCTCAATTGTGCACAGACTTCAATGCCATAAAAATGGGATTTCAAATGAGCTTTAATGCAAAGTCAACTGGCTTAGAGACAGATCCCCAAGCACAAATCTGTCTCCCTGAGACTAAAGAGTTTAGAGTTTTTATGGGAAGTCACTCATTTAACAGAAGTAAACAACTATAATTTCAAGTAAAAATTGGAACTAAGCTAAAGTAACCATTAAAATAACAAGGAAAGGAAAGGAACAAAGCCAAAGTATCTATTACAATAACAAGTAAAACAGCTGTTTTCAGCATTACAAATGTTCCATTTTCACTTAAAAATATTTTTTATTATGTGGTTTTTGTATGAAATGGTCCATAAATGTTAATGGTGCAGTTTCATTTTTCTGTATGATTGTTGGGGTTTAGTATATTGATTCTATTGATTACTTAGAGAAGAATCTTAAAATCTCTGAGTGTCACTGTAGATCTGATTTTTTTTATATTTCGGTTCTGTCGGTTTTTATTTTATGAATTCTGTTTTTAGATATATATATCTTGTATGTTTAAGGTTGTTATGCTGAAGCAGGCTAGTTCAGGGAATGCAAAAACAAATCTGGAGCCTGGCAGAAAACTACAGCCATGAAACATGTGGCCAAGGAAGCCTGTCTGGAACCCGCCTGATGGAAAGACCCCCCACCAGAAGGCTGCTGGAAGAATCCTGCAAGAATCTTCCATTTAGAACAGGATTTCATCCAGGATCAAGGAAAAGCCCCGGGAAGTCTCAAGGGGTCTTACCATTGGGCCCCTGTCGGGGAATTCATGGGTGGGGTGATCAATCAAAACAGCAAACAAGTGTGACCGCTCCCCCAAACATTAGCATGTGGGAGGAATAATTTATAGTTTAAAAAGCAAGTGCAGAGGCTAAATCACCCTTTTTTCTTCCCTTCTCTACCTGGACCCACCCACAAGCACACCTGGGAATCTGTAAACTGTTATTTTCTCCCATTTCTATTCTTCTCTCTCATTTCTTTAATAAACTACTGACTTAAAAAACTGGCATGTTCTTAAATTCTCTTATGTAATATAGCCAAGAACCTAAAGGAAATCCAGCAACAATGCCTTCCTGGTTAATTAACTTTTACATCATTATATAATATCTCACTTTGTCTATGTTAATTTTCCATTCTTCAACATTTTTTCCTGATACTGATATAGCCATGCAAGTTTTCTTTTTCATAGTGTTTTCATGGTATATTTTTTAAATCATTTTAAATTTAATCCACCTATATCATTATTTCCAATGGCTTTCTATAGACAATATTTATTTGGGACTTTTTTTTACGCAATTCTCACAAAGCTGTGTTTAAAATTAGTCCAAATATACCATGTGCATTTAAACTTATTTTTGGAATGTTTGGTGTCTATAGACCATTTTGTTATTTGTTTTGTGGTGTTCTTCCCACAGCTGTTTACTCTCATTTTCCCTTTCACTCCTTTTTGAGCATTTTAAGACTTCTTTTAGAATTCTATCTTTGTTGACCTATTTTTTTCTAAAAATATATTTTATATATATATTTTTTTATAACTTTTAATGTTGTTCTAAAGATTTCTATTGCAAATTTTTCTGTTGCTTTGCTAAAAATGTCACAGACTTAGTGACTTAAGCCAAAACAACTATCTCACAGTTTTCAGGGTCAAAAGTTGAGGTACAACGTGGCTGAATTTTTTTGCTCATAATCACTGAAGGCCAAAATCAAGGTATCTTCAGGGTTTTGTTTCTTGCTGGATATTTTGTGAAAGTTCTTCGAAGTTCATTCAAGTTGTTGGCAGAATCCAGCTCCTTTCAGAGACTGAGGTGTCTGTTTCCTTGCAGCTTTTAATCAGAGCTTCTCTTGGCTTTTTAAATTTACCTGCACTTCTTCCACAGTTCTCAGGGCTTCATGTATTTTCAAAGCCGGCAACATTTTGTTGAGTCTTTCTCACATTTCATATCTTTCTGACTTCGTCTTCTGCCACCATGCATTGAAAGCTATATGATTTTAAGACCCCATGCCATTACATCAGAGCCACCAGATAATTCAGGATGATATTATTATTTTAGCATCAACAGTGCCATAGAGCATAAATATGGAAGTGATATCTTATTGTATTATTATGGTTTGGGATTAAGGCATAAACTCTACCATGGAACATTTTTAGACATGTTTCTTGCCATAACTGTATATATTAACTTTTACACTCATCTTAGAATCAATATTTTACTATTTTAAGTTGAATTATGAAATTTTAAGAACTCATAGATCAATCATTTTCTGCTTTTACATTTTAGTTGTCTTACGTTTTAACATTTCCATCTTAAAATGAGACAATATTATAATTTTTTGTAATTTAACACCCAAAATATATTAAATGAATCAAGAAAGAATAATCTATTTTACTTACCAGATGTAGTATATCTTTTACTTTTCTTTCATTAATGGTATTCCAGAATTTCTACTGGTATTATATTCTTTCTATGTGAATAACTTCTTTTAACCATGATTTCACATTAAGTGTGCTACCAATAAATTCCTTTATTTTACTTTATCTGAAAAGGTCTTTATTTCACCTCTTTTCTGTATTAATAAGTTTACTCCAGAGAAACAGAACTAATAGGGAGGCTGGCAAGTCTGAACTTCACAGAGCAAATTCCTATTTGGATTTTCCAATGAAAATGATGTTGAAGTCTTTAGTCTGAATACCCCAGGGGGAAACTGCTGGCTAAAAATTCCAGTAAGAGCCTGCACTGATGTTCAAGCAAACATAAAAAAACTCGATTCTCACTTGTAAGACGTCCAACTGATTAGATGAGAAGATTGCCCAAATTGCTGAAAGCAAACTTCCTTTGTCGATTATGGATGCAATTGACTCATTGTAATACAAATCCCATCTACAAAATAACTTCACAGTAACAAGTAAGCTAGTGCTGGACCGAACAACTGGACATAATAACTTAGGCAAGTTGACACATGAAATTAACCATCATATTCCTGAAGGATATTTTTGCTTACAAAATTTCTGGTTTAACCATTATTTTCTTTCAGCATTTTAAACATTTGTCTCTATTTCCTTTTGGTCTCCATGGTTACTGATGAGAATCCAGATTGATTTGAAGCATAATTTCTGCTTATATGTGTTATTTTTCCGTGGTTGTTTTCAAGTTGTTTTTTTTTCATTAGAATATGGAAGTTTTAGTATGATGTGTCTAAGAATGTGTATCTTTAGTTTCATACTAGATAAATCTCCTTAAGCTTTTGGAAATAGTAAATGTTTTTCTTTCTCCAAATCTTGGCTGTTTTCAGCCACAAGTTTTTCATTTAATTTTATTTTATTTTTTGCACTACTGTTTCTCCTGTCCTTTCAGAGCTCCTGTGATATGAATGTAAGACCAGTTGTTACTGTTCCACAAGATACTAAAATCCTGCACTATTTTTGTAATTCTGTTTTTGAGATTGAATAATTAATATTTACAACTCTGATATTCTGACATTTTCTTGGTAATGTCCATTCTGATTTGAAATTATCTAATTAGTTTATTTAATCCAATTACTGCATTTTTTCATTTTCAAAATACTCTGATTCATGCTATTCCTTTTCTTAATCTTTCTAATTTCCATTAATTTCAAGAGAGTTTACCCTTACTTATTAGAGCATTTTTATAATAGCTGATTTAAATTCTTTTTCATATAATTTTCACATATATGTCACCTCATATAAATTTTTAAATTTCTTTTCCTTTACAATTTTTAGTTGATAGGTGTAAAATTTGCCTACTAAAATTTTCTCCAGTTAAGCAGCTCTGGAAATTCTAATACCTTGCCCAGATCTAGTTGGCCAATTTTCTATTAATCTAATACTCTTTGTTCTTAATTCCTAGAAAGACAATAACGAGACCTTCCCACTTCTGCTTAAGATAACATCTCAAAGCAAAACAGCAGAATGGCATCAAGAACACCTTATTACTCAGTAAATCTGTAACTTTCCTCAGAAACAAAAACCGTGATATTCTTGTGTGGTCTTATATCAATATCCACCTACAACAAGCAGGAGTTTGGCATGCTTGAGATAACATAGGATTAAGAAATTTACCCACATCCTACTCATGAGACCCTTTGAAAAATCCAGCTTCATCACCACCATGGCAAGAATGCTTCATGCGGTCATCACTTGATCCTCAACCCATACCCCCTTTGCTTTGCGTATAAAATTTCTAGCTCCATTCTCAGTTTCAACTGGTTTTGGGAATATGCCCCTGTTCCTTGTTTTTGCACTCACAAACTTGTACAACCTTCTCACTGAGAGACGTGTTTCACCTTTTTTGCACCAGATTGGGCGAGCCCTTCTATTGTAAACAGCCATTCAGGCAGTTTCTAAGTTTTCCTGTATCTTGATATTCCAAGTCATTTTGATTTGCAATCTACACATTTCAAAGGTTTTATAAGTAACTCTGCATCTTGTGTAAATTATATGGAGAATACTGAGATTTTATTGTTCCAAAAATTCTCCCATTTATGTTTATGGTACAAGTTCTGACCAAGCTGAGTTTGAGGTATTTGAATTGAACAATCAAATTAATTTTAAGGCTGCACTTAATTTTTTGTGTTTCATTGAGAAATTCCACAATGATATTATAAAATTGGAATTTTACTTGACTGATAGAATGGATTTAAAAATATGAGCTATCTATACATTGTCTATAAAAGACCCACCTCTGACATAAGGACACAACCAAGTTAAAAATGAAAGGTTGGAAAAGGGTTTTCCATGCAAATAGTAACTAAAAAAGAGCTGGAGTAGCAATACTAATAACAGATGAAATAGAGTTCAAATTCAAAACTGTTATAAGGGATGAAGAAGGCCATTATATATTAATAAAAGGGGCAATTCACCAAGAAGAAATGACTATACTAAATATTTCTGTACCTTACCTGAATGCCCCAGGATACATGAGGCACACACTGGCAAAATTGAAAGGAGAAATAGGTGTCTCTAAATTAATATTTGGAAACTTCAATACACCACTCTCAATTTGGATAAAATCTATGGAGACAAGATAAACAAAGAAGCAGAGAGATTGAATAATATAATAAATGAACTAGACCTAACAGAGCTCTATAGAGCACTTCACCCCAAAACAGCAGGATATACTTTCTTTCCAAGTGCTTATGGATCCTTCTCCAAGATAGACCATATGTTGTATCACAAGACAAGTCTCAATAAATTTTAAAAGATTGGAATTATACAAAACACTTTCTCTGATAATAACAGAATGAAGCTGGAAATCAATAAAGATGGAAAAAGGGAAAATTCATAAATACATGGAGAATAAACAACACACTCTTAAACAATCAGTGGGTCCAAGAAGAAATTGCAAGAGAATTCAGCAAATATATTGAGATGAATGAAAATGAGAGCACAACATATCAAAATCTATGGGACACAACAAATGCAGTGCTCAGAGTGAAATTTATAGCACTCAATGCTTACATTAAAAAGAAAGATGCAAATATTCTCATTGTCTTGATTTTGTGATAATCAGGGTAGGCTAAACATTCGCTATATTAGAAACCATGCATGTCTCCCCAGACCTAGTTTTTCAACCTAGGTCTGGTTTTTAGACTGCTGGTAATAAACTAAGCTTGATTTACTATATGACCATCCTGTATGGGAATAGGCTGTAACTTTGGGTATCTTTGGTTAACCTTAAGAGATATAGCAGGGGTTCGGATGTGGCTCCCATATGGAGGAACCTGGGTTCAGCCCTCAGGACCGCCTGGTAAAAATTAATAAAAGAAAAATATAGAAGGTGTGTGGGCCACCAGGCCCTGCATGAATGTGCCGCCAGGCCCTGCGAACGGGTGAGCTGTCAGGCCCCGTCCGCAAGTGAGCCACCAGGCCCCGTAAGCGAGTGCGCTGCCAGGCCCTGCGAGCGGTTGCACTGCCAGGCCCTGTGTGCAAGTGTGCCGCCAGGTCCTGTGAGCGGGTGAGCCCACAGGCCCCATCCGTGGGTGAGCCACCAGGCCCTATGTGTGGGTGAGCTGCCAGGTCTTGCAAGCAGGTGAGCCATCAGGCCCCATCTGTGGGTGAGCCGCCAGGCCCCGCGAGCGGGTGAACTACCATGCCCCATGAGCGGGTGCACCACCAGGCCCAGTGAGTGGGTGCGCTGCCAAGACCCATGAGCGGGTGAGCCATGAGGCCCTATCTGTGGGTGAGCCACCAGGCCTCATGCATGGGTGCGCCGCCAGGCCCCATATGTGGATGAGCCACAGGCCCCGTGTGCGGGTGTGCTGCCAGGTCCTACAAGCGGGTGAGATGTCAGGCCCCGTGCACAGGTGCGCTGCCAGGTCCCGTGTGCAGGTTTGCCACCAGGCGCTGCGAGCAGGTGAGCCGCCAGGCCTTGCAAGCCACACAGCAAGATGATGACATAACAGGAGAGTGACACAAGGGAGGGCCAAGACGAGACGCACCAAAATACCAGGAACTAAGGTGGCGCAGGTGGTAGTAGGACGCCTCTCTCCCACATTGGAGGTTCCGAGGATCGAATCCTGTGAAGACAGGAGAAGAGAGGGTGGGAAACGGACACAGAGAGTTGCCCAGCAAATGGACACAGAAACAGCAAAAATGGGGGGGGGCAGTAAAAATGGGTAAAAGTAAATAAATAAATAAATCCTTAAAAATATGTATAGGAGAGGAAGATTTGGACTATAGTTAGTAGTAATACTTTGACGATGCTCTTTCATGATTTAACAGATGTTTCACAATGGTGTAGGATGTTTGTGGGGGGGGTGATGTGTGGGAGCCCTGTATGATGTTATGCATGTTTGTTTTGTAAGATCACGACGTTTACTGAACACTTATAGTTTATGTATGTTCATGTATGAATGATATACTTCAATAAATTGTTTAAAAATAAAAAAAATAAATAAAATGGAAAAGAAAGAAAGATAAAATTGAAGCTATCTCTGTACACCTGGAGGAACTAGAAAAAGAACAGGAAATTAATTCCAAACTGAGCTGAGGGAAAGAAATAGTAAAGATCCAAGCAGAAATAAATTACATTAATAGTAACAACAAAAATTAGAGAAAATCAACAAAACCAAATGTTGTTTCTTTGAGAAGATCATCAAAACCAACAAACCCTTAGCTAGACTGACAAAGAAAAAGAAGAGAGAACATGCAGATAAGTAAAATCAGAAAGGAGAAGGGAACATTACCACAGACCCTGCAGAAATAAGAGGATCCTGTGAATAACTGTATGCCAAAAAATTAGACAATGTGCAGGAGATGAACAAATTCCTATAAAAACACAAACCACCTTCACTGACCCTAGAACAAACAGAAGACCTCAACAAATGAATAACAAAGGAAGAGATTGAAACAATCATCAAAAACTTCCCAAAGATGAAAAGCCTGGACCAGATGGCTGCACAGGTGAATTTTACCAATCATTTAAAGACAACCTAATAGCAATCTTGCTTAAGCTCTTCCAAAAAATTGAACAGAAAGTAATGCTACCAAACTCATTCTGTGATGTGAACATCATCCTAATACCAAAACCAGATAAAGCTACTGCAAAAAAAGAAAATTATGGACAAATATATCTAATGAATATAGATGCAAAAATTCTCAACAGAGTTCTTGCAAACAGAATTCAAAAGAACATTAAAAGAATTATACAACATGATCAAGTGGGTTTTATCCCAGGTATGAAACGGTGGTTCAACACAAAAAAATCAATTGGTGTAATAAACCACATTGATAAATTGGAGAAGAAAAATCATATGATCCTCTCAATTGATGCAGAAAAGACATCTGATGAAGCACAGCACCCTTTCTTGATAAAAACACTACAAGAGATAAGAAGAGAAGGAAGCTTTCCCAAAATGGTAAAGTGTATACATAAAAAATATGCAGCTAGCATAGTAGTCAATGGTGAAAGACTGAAATCTTTCTTGCTGAGATCAGGGACAAAACAACGATGCCCAATGTCACCATTATTATTCAATATTTTGCTAGAGGATCTACCTAGAATCATTAGGCTAGATAAAGAAATAAAAGGCACCCAAATAAGAAAGGAAGAAGTAAAATGTTTACTATTCACTGATGATATTATCCTATATCTAGAATGTGCTGAAAAATCCACAAGAAAGCTACTAGTTCAGCAAAGTGGCAGCATACAAGATTAATACATGAAGAGCATTTCTATACACTGCTGATGTGCAATCTCAAGAGGAAATCAGAATAAAATTTCATTTATGAAAGCAAGTGAAATAATCAAATATTTAGGAATAAACTTAACCAAGTATATATAGAACATTTGTTCCAAAAACTAAAAATTATTGCTAAAAGAAACTGAAGAAAGATTTAAATAAATGGAAGAACATTTCATGTTCATGGATTGGAAGACTAAATATTATTAAGATGTCAATTCTACGCAAATTGATTTACAGATTCAAAGCAATCCCAAAAAAAATCCCAACAGTCTTTATTGCAGAAACAGTAAAAGCAATTATCAAGTGTAAGTGTCCAGGAATAGCCAATAATCTTAAAAAACAACAAGTTGGAGGACTCTCACTTCTGGACTTTAAAACATGTTCCCTAAATGCAGTGGTAAAAGCATCATGGTACTGGCATAAAGACAGACACATTGACCAATAGAACTAAATCAAGAACTCAGACATAAACCCTTACATATAGAATCAAATGATTTTTGACAAGGCAGTCAAGCCCTCCCAGCTGTGCCAGAATAGTCTATTCAACAAACGGTGCTAGAAGAACTGGATATACATATCTAAAAGAAAGAAAGAGGACACCTATCTCACATCTTATACAAAAATTAACTTAAAATGGATCAAGGACCTAAATATAAAAGTGACAACCATAAAACTCCTAGAAGAAAATGTAGGAAAACATCTTCAAGATCTTGTGGTAGTCAGTAGTTCTTAAACCTTATACCCAAAGCACAAGCAACAAAAGAAAAAGTAGATAAATGGATCCTTCTCAAAATTAAACACTTTGCACCTCAAAGGAAGTTGTCAAAAGGGTGAAAAGGCATCCAACTCAATGGGAAAAATTATTTGGCAATCACATATCCAATAAATGTTTAATATCTATGATAAAGAAAGAGATCATACAACTCAACAATAAAAAGACAAACTATTCAATTAAAAAATGGGCAAAAGACTTAAAAAGACAATTTGTCCAAAGAAGAAATACAAATGGTTAAGAAACATGAAAAAATGTTCAACAACACTAGCGATTAAGGAATTGCAAGTCAAAACTAAAATGAGTTATCATTTCACACCTATTAGACTGGCCACTATTAAAAAATCAGAAAGCTAAATGTTGGAGAGGATGTGGAGAGATAGGAACAGCTATTCACTGTTGGTGGGAATATAGAATGGTACAGCCACTGTGGAGTACTGTTTGGCAGCTCCAAAGGCAGTTGAATATAGACTTGCCATATGATCCAGCAATACCATTACTAGGTATATACCCAGAAAAACTGAAAGCAGAGACACGAACAGACATCTGCATACCAATGTTCATAGCAGCATTATTCATGATTGCTAAAAGTTGGAAAAAACCCAGGTGTACATCTATTGATGAATGGATAACAAACTGTGGTATATACACACAATGGAATATTATGCAGCAGTAAGTAGAAATGAAGTCATGAAGCATATGACAACATGGATGAACCTGGAGGACACTATGTTGTGTGACACAAGTCAGACCCAAAAATACTGTCTGATTGCACTATTATAAACTAAATATACTGTGGAAACTCATCGAGTTAATAATTAGAATATAGGTCACCAGAAAATAGAAGGAAGGTAGAGAATGGAAATCTGAGGTTTAATCTGTGCAAAATTGTTGAAAAGGTTGTTTGTAAATCTTTGGAATTGAATAGCAATGGTTAAAGCCTACCATGGTCTTCTTTGTAACTAGCAGAGCTATTGTATGGGTATGTAGTGGCTGAAAAGGGAATTCTAAGGTCATATATATTACTAGAAAGAAAGCTGAAAACTGTAATACAGGCCTGTATAAAATAGTAAAACCTCATGTAAAACACCAATATGGGTGATATTGCATATATGACTGTTACAAAATACAAATACAAATATATTAGAGAGAAGGAAAAGAATAGCAGCTATGTATGCAGGTGAGGCAGAGAAAGATTGAGAGGTGATGTATTTGTTTGTCTGTTTTTTATTATTATTATTGGAATAATGAAAGTGCTCTGGGAGTGATCGGGGTGATGAATGCACAACATATGATTACACAGAATACCATTAATTGTACTCTACGGATGGAATTATGCTTTTTTAATAGTTATTAATAAAATTGAAAAAAATCATATTAGGCAAACTTTAAAGCACTTTGAAAACATATCATCAGTTGTCCTCCTATTAAAAAATAATAATTTCATAACACAGACATTTTCTCTGTCTCTATAAATGTGGCTTCAATTGAAGACTTTTTTATTGCTTTACTATTGTTGACACTTCTGTGGCTCTTTTTGCAAGGTCACCCTCTATAGGTTGTTCTGATCAAATACTAATTAAGAAATACTTTCATAAAATTTACTTTTTGGTAAAGAGGGACTAAATTTTCTCCTGATTCAACTCCCTCTAACTAAGCACCTTCTGCCATAGTTGAATTTGATGCTAACAGTAATGGTAATCTATGTTGCTATTAGGATTTTTTTCCCCAGAATGGTTCTCTTTTGTATAGAAAAATAGTATTTTATGATACATAAAAAAATTCTATTCAAAAAATCTTGGATTTGAGCTCATTTTGTTTTTAAAGGGGAGAGCCAAAATAAATTGTGTTATATACCAGTCAGCTATTTTCAAGAGTATTTTTTAGGAAGAAGTTCCATTTAAGAGCTGAATCAGGCTTTATTCTCCTTTCTTTTGTTATGGACTGTTCAGAGAGGCTTTTTAAAAATTTCATACAGATGTTTTAAGAATATTTTCTGCTCTAATAAAAATATGGCCATAAAAAGTTATTCTGTAACTGTAGACAATGTATAAACTATTTAGAACAGGTCTGTGCATGAAATAAATACCTCAAGAAATGGTAAAAAAATAAAAAATAAAAGCCAACAGCTTTCTGGTACTTTGCATCAGCACCCCTTTGGCTGACTAATACAGATGCTAATAGGTAATCAGAGCCTATGGAAAATTGTGTACATGAGAGATACATAGATTTTAATTAAAACAGTAAGGAAACATTCACAGTAAAAAGGAAAAAATATCAAATTATTTGAAATTTCACATTTCCAAAAACAACCTGTGATAAAGCCCAAACTCCAGATATTTTAGGAGACTCGGGAAGTAATATAACACCATTCATTGTTTTACTTCATCACTAAGAAATCACTATGCCTCATCATTGGGCCACTCCAAAACAGAGAAGCACATTTTTTATTTATTTTCATACTGAATCCAGGCTATCAGAAAATCACTGGCATAATAAAGACAATCATTATGCTGCATATTTTCATAACTATTAAAATCATTTGTTTGCTGCCTCAGCATCCATCATACATGGCCTAAGAGACTTGCCTCATCACTGTCCTTTGGCCTTCCCAGCCCTGGGGCATAACTTTCCCCAGAGTGAAAATGCTACATGTGGGGGTACCACCCGTACCAATCCACACAGCTCACCCAAAACCCACAGCTGTTTCTAAAGATAAGCTTACCAACCCTACACCTTCAGACCCCTAGTCCCTTGCTCTTTCCACACTTGCTTGCTTTAAACTAACCAATCCTTGGTGCCTGTGGAAAACCTACTAACTTCCTCCCCTGAACAACATTAAGGTCACAAACCCACAATTCCTTTTTGCTCTGCTTGTATGCTCCCCACCTGCTGGCTTAGTCACCCTAACCAATTACACTTTCCTCAGCTTCTCATGGCAGCCCTCTCTCTCTCTGAGACCAGTGAGTAACAAACTATCCTCATGCATTTTGGCATCAGTTTCCCTTTGTTTAGCAGCTGACCTCCACCCACCTGCCCAATTTGAAATTCAATTTATTAATTTGAAAGAAGTGTTGCAGGGACCCAGGTGTGAAATGAAACATAGTGCCTTTTGGCTGCTATTGGTCTAAATTGTCTCTTGCAGATAGCTGATCCTATCTGAGAAGGGCCCATGGCTTGCTAGTGTCCAGCTTTGGTTGTTTCCACTGCTACCTGTTGCCTCTGTTGGGGATTACCTAAGCTTTTGACTCCAAGCTGGCAGTCCTGTAGATTTGTGTTCTCCCCAGAACCTGCAAACAACCAGCCCTAGCATGGCAGGAAGGGAATCCCTGTGGTTTCTAGTATCCCCCAAACAGGAAACTGTACTGTGTGACACAGACACTGAGGGATATTGGTCACATAATGAAGGTCTTGTTGCAATTCCCACAGTGGGAACTCATAAGACAGGAGACATATGTCCCGGCCTGAGCTGTGACTCACGAATGAGGCCACACATGAGTTGAAAGGGTGAGTGCTAGACTTCCGGGTGCCTGGACCAAAACAGCAAGAGACTGATGTGGGAGACTCCAACCACTGTGTCTGAGGACCTTGTGTATGGGTTTTAAAGCCACCCCTAGCTTGAGGGAACACCTCCATGGAGAGCATAATGGCACAGTACAAGCAACGGTGATGCAAGGGTCTGCCATCTGCCATCTCTATGTTGCTGCTGTCACTGTTCATCCCCCAACCCCATGGGATATAGAGGATCTAGCTTGGGGCAAGGTGGCTAAGGAGCAACTGGGCAAAAAATAAAAGTGCTAAGCATATTGTACCAGCATCCCTTCCTTAAGACACCAGAGAAAGTTTCTAGATTGCTTAAGAAATGTAAGACTCCCATGCAATCTGCAAAGACCATACACAGTGCTGTTGCTTAACGTGCATCAGAGCACTGGTGTTACACCCCTGTGGCCTGGGGCCTATAACTAATCACCCCAACACCACAACACTAGTAAAACAAACCCCAACCCCAATGAGGTCAATGGGGACACCCTAGAGATTCTGATGGTAGCCTAGAATTCTGGTCAGCAGGAACCACAAATGTTCACTGTAACCACTGTAATGTAAAGCAGGGCCCCCAAAGGGAGTCCAGAATGGAAACTAAAACTCAAAATTCTACTTGTTTGGAAACTCAACCCCCACTTAAAATTTTGTTCAAAGCAACAAAGAGAAAGGAGGGGATTTTTTTTTTGCGGAGAGTCTTTAATATGAGGTCCAAGTTGCTCCTCTTGTCCAGAAAATGAGGAATTGACAAGTATCACTAGAGGTTCTCTTCAGTTCCCCTATTGATTTATATTTTTTAAGTAAAAACAAAAACAAAAACAAAAACTTCAGGCACACCCATCCATAGTACTTTTGCCACCAAGACAGATACCTACTGGCAAACAATTAAGGAGGCCTTAAAATACTGAGATGATGCAATGGGCATAGCACTTCTTGGAGCATTCAATAAAAAGAGACCCAGAATTCATCTCCAGCCCTGAGAAGTTCCCTTTTGATAATGAAATGAAAGTTTTCTTTGAAGGAACTCCCTTCCCCCAAATTACCACCTGTGTTGTTCAGCCTTATCAGCAAGGCTCATACTATCAGCAAAGCTCCAGATGTGGTGGAGATATTGGTAGAACATGAGGGGACTCACATCAAAGGTACAAATCCAGGCTGATCCTGCAAGTGATTGTGGGCCATGACAAATGGGAACCCCATGGAAATGCCACTGACAGTCAAGGTGACAAATGATGCAATATAACCTGAAAACAGGTACCATGGGGATCCAGCTTATAATCCAAGGGTATTCTCAAAGAGGGAGTCTTTACACCTACTATTTCTCCATATAATATTAGCCTTATTCAGGCAGTTCTTAGAGTCTTCACCAGTGAAGGTTGATCAGCCATCAATTATACCAATTTTAATGCAGAAGTCCCACCATCAAAATCTCTATTCCAAACATCATGTAATTAATAAAAGATACAGACAGGCACATGGGCAATTGCTTTGCTCTGCCTGACTTGGCCAACATGATTTCCTCAGTGCCAATACCTGAAAAAATTAAAACAAACCTTCCTAACCACTTCTACCAAGAACTTAAAAAATGGTCTTTAACTAAATGCTTAATACTATTCCTATATAGCTGATATCTGATTATGGGGTGACTCTAAAGAGGGCCTCTGATAAGACCAATCAACACTCACACATTGTTACAGAAAAGGGGCTGTGATATATCACTTTATTAAATACATAAGCCCATCAATTTCTGTCAAATTCCTGGGCATCACCTGGTCCTTTAAGGGCATACAAATTCCCATGACTATCAAACACAAGCCCACCTCAGACACTACAATATGCAAAACACCTAGTAGAGTTACTCATGTTCTGAATGTAACACATTCCACATCTCTCAAACTCATTACAGCCTATATGCAAAATTAAATATATATCTGCTGCTTTCCACTGGGGAAAGCCCCACCAATGCACCTCAGAATTATCACTGGAATGTGGTCTATAAGTTTTATATCAATGTTAAATTTATTTACTAGTTAACTATACTCAAGACTGTTAGTTAAGTGAATATCTTGTTTATTAGCTTATACACATGGAAGTATTATGATAAAACATTAGAAATTTTCTATTGAAGAATGGCAGTATTGGTATAGTTGGGGGGCATTCTAAGTAGAAATAGAGAACTGATACAATATGTGGATGCTTTCAATTAGGAGTTAGACATTAATATAATATTGAGAAACTTTCTATGTGGAAAGAGTCCACTCATAATATTAAGAAGCATCTGATGAGAAATGTGTAAACTGGTATATCATAACAGGAAACTTCTGATTAGGAATGCAGTCAATGGTATATTGTGAATTTTTCATTGGGTAATAGAGGCACTTATATACTATTGGTGAACATTTGGAGTGCGGAACAGGTATTATATTAAATGGGGAAATGGGGCACTAGTGTAATACTGCAAAATATCTGGTGATGGATGGGGGAAATGGTTGAGTATTGGATACTTATGCTGAGTAATGAAGGCACTATTATAATATGTGGGAATTTCTGGTATAACTTTCTATGACTCCTGGTGATAAATGGGGATATTGGTATAATATTGTAAACATCTGATGAGGTATCAAGTCATTGGTATTCTGTAGGGAAACCTCTGAGAAAATATGTTGATATCCTAACTTCAGGTCATGTGAATCTGACCTAATTTGGAACTAAAATTTTTGAAGATATGATAGGCTAAAATGAGGTCAAACTGGATTAGAGAGGGGCCTAATCTAATAAGACTGGTGTCCTTGTAAGGAGAAGAGCTACACAGAGGAGGCCATGTGCTGACTGAGACAGAGATGAAGTGCTGCAAGACAAGGCACACCAAGGATGGGAAGTAACCCCCAGAGCCTGGAAGAGGCAGGACAGGACTCTCCCCACAAGGGTCTCAGAGGAATCACTGCCCAGCTGGAAACTTGACTGCAGTCTTCTAGTCTCCAGAACAGTGAAATGATAAATTTCTGATGTTTTAAGTCACCTACTTCATGGTACTTTCCTATGGCAAACCTAGGAACCAAAGAAAATAGTCATTATTTAGAATTAAGTTCATTAAAATTTTAAAGTTACAAGTGATTTTCCTTAAAAAGTTATTGCAGTTTTTTTTCTAATTAACTACAAAAGCTAATCACAAAATCTGTACAGCTTTCTTGATTTAAAATTTTGTGGGAATCATATAACTTATTCCAAAAAGAATCTGTCAATCAGCATAGTATTGATAATATACTTTATATTTACTCTGTCCCATATATTTTGAGTTGCATCAGACAGATGAAGTCTGATTCTGTCTTTTAAAAGATGTGAAATTTATTTGCACTATTAAAAATAATATACTGAAATAACTAATGTATGGC
>JAQZBX010064734.1:0-16436 GCA_029593785.1 Cabassous unicinctus | reverse complement strand
CCGTGTAGCCCGCTGATTGGTTGGAGGCAGCGTCTGTGTGATGATTGGCTACAGTCAGCTGTTGCTGGGTAAAGGGCTTCCTGGCAGGGGAGGTGGGTGGTACCCACAAGGCTCGCAGGCCGCTTATGTCCAAATAAGGTAATATTGGGGGAATACAGGGGCAGGGGGGAGGAGGCCGCAATGCTGAGTCATTGGATCCGCCATTTTGAGGTGGTTGCCATTTTAAATGCATACCAACACCATGGAATTCACTGGTCTTACCATGTTCCCCATCACCCTGAAGCTGCTGGATTAATAGAACATTGGAATGACCTTTTGAAGACTCAATTATGGTGCCAACTAGGTTGTTGCAGGTCTGAGGCAATGTTCTCCAGGAGGCTGTGTATGCTGTGAATCGGCATCCTCTCTATAGTGCTGTTTCTCCCATAACCAGTATTCATGAGTCCAGGAAACAAAGGGTGGAAAAGGGAGTGACACCACTCACTATTACCCCTAGTGACCCACTAGGAAAATTTTTGCTTCCTGTCCCTGCAACCTTAAGCTCTGCTGGTCTACAGGTTTTAGTCCCAAAAGGAGGAGTGCTGCCACCAGGGAACATAGCAATGATTCCCTTTAAATGGAAGTTCAGACTGCCACCTGGCCACTTTGGTCTCCTTTTACCTGTGAATCAACAGGCAAAGAAGGGAATTACTGTACTGGCTGGGGTGATTGATCCTGACCATCAAGGGGAAGTAAGACTACATCTACATAATGGGAATAAAGAAGAGTTTGCCTGGAATGTAGGAGATTCTCTGGGGCATCTCCTAGTACTGCCATGTCCTGTGATTAAAGTCAATGGAAAATTGCAACAAACCAATTCAAGCAGGACTAACAATGGCCCAGAATCTTTGGGAATGAAAGTTTGGGTCACCCCACTAGGCAAAGAACCATGGCCAGCTGAAGTGCTTGCTGAAGGTAATGGGAACATGGAATGGATAGTGGAAGAAGGTAGTGATAAATATGAACTTTGACCACATGACCAGTTACAGAAACAAGGACTGTAATAGTCATGAACCCTTCTTCCTTGTTTCATTATGAGTATGATTGTATATGTACACAAAACGAATTTCTTGTTTTCTTCCCCTGTTATATGAAAAGTTGTATTAATTCCACATCATAATATTTAAGGATGTCAAGTTTAAGCATGAATATTACCCAAGGACTTGCACCCTATTCTGTAGGTAATTAATGCATTTCTGGTTGTACACAAGGGAGTTGAACATTGTTATGTGGAAATATATATGTTTTCTTGTCTGTTATTGTTTTTACTTAGAGACTAAGTATGGTTTAGGGTTAATGGGTATGACTGCCGAGTTGACAAGGGATGGACTGTGATGGTTAGGCCAGGTAATTGTGTCCAGGTGTTTGGTCCAGCAAACACTGGGCTAATTGTAATACAAGAGCATTTATGGACTTCGGTCACTGTGTGGATGGCTGATTACATCTGCATCAATCAGGGAGATTGCATCATCAATGGGTGACACTTTTATCCAATCAGTTGAATGACTTAAAAAGGGAAGTGATTTCAACATTCAGTGAGAATTTCCCAGCTCATGGTTGGACAGCCAACTTCTCCCAGAAACTCATCAAGGACCTTTCATTGGAGCTCCTGGTTTGCAGCCTGCCTGTGGAACCTGGACTTCTGCATCCCCACGGTCATGTGAGAGACTCTTTTAAAATCTCATATTATTGACAGATATCTCCTGTTGATTCTATTTCCTGAGAGAACCCTGACTAATACAGTTTGTTACAAAACAGACTGGATCAATGTGATATGGATTACTGCCTGAAGGCTAAGAGCCTTGTAATTCAATCTTTCTCATAGACATTTCTCCAACATTTACTGGCAGCCCCCTCCCTTTTCCTGTGTAGGAAATTATTCAACTCCCCTTTGCATCTTCAACAATCAGTCCAGGTTAGTAGAGAGGGAAATTGAGAGGGTCAAATCTCTTTAGTCCAGAAACTCTTTAGTCTTGAGCTGGCTCCCAAGGCAAACAGTTTTATGGCCCCACCCAGCCAGGAAGGTCCCCTGGGACACAGCAGATCAAATTTGTGGGTCAAAAGCTGGGTTAGCCTTATGCTGTATCCCTCTTTCCCCTTTCCTGGGGAGGTATGTCCCTGGGGCCTCCTTTGTAGTAATGGCCCCAGATACTGAGAATTCCAAAGTGTCTTTATTGTGTGGGAGGGTTCAAGTAGTAGCAGTTGCAACTTTTAACTAACAGTTTTGCCATTGTGATTCTTTTCTTTGTCCCTCTATCTTCTGGGTGGTATCCAGCCTTCCACTGGTGTCCAAAACCTGGATTTTTTCCAGGCCATTTCTGCTTCTCCTCTAGCTGTTGTTCTGAGAGAGAAGAGAGTCTAATGTCTTTCTTGCCCACCATCTTCCCAGAAGTCATCCTGTATTTCTTCTTTTTGAAGGCGTTTGCCCATTTTTTAAATTGGGTTCTTTGTTTTCTTATCATTGAATTGTAGGTTCTCTTTATATATGATGGGTATGACACCCTTATCCAATATGTGGTTTTCAAGTATTTTCTTCCATTGAGTGGGCTGCCTTTAACCTTCTTGGCAAAGCCCTTTGAAGCATAAATATTGAATTTTGAGGAGGTCCCTTTTATCTATTCATTCTTTCATTGCTTGTTCTTTTGGTGTAAGATCTAAGAAACCATATCCTACAACGAGGTCTTGAAAATGCTTTCCTCCATTTTCTTCTAGGTGTTTTATGATCCTGGCTTTTATATTTAGGTCTTTGATCCATTTTGAGTTTATTTTCATATAAGGTGTGAGCCAGGGGTCCTCTTTCATTCTTTTGGATATGAATATTCAGTTCTCCCACCACCATTTGTTGAAAAGACTGCTCTGTCCCAGCTGGGTGGACTTGGTAGCCTTGTCAATTGACCATAGAGGTGAGAGTGTATTTTTGAACTCTCAGTATGATTCCATTGATTAATATGTCTTTTATTCTTTTACAAGTGGATATCCAGTTTTCCCACCACCATTTGTAAAAAGACCTTCCTTCCTTGGTTATTGTACTTGACATCCTTGTCAAAAAGCAGTTGGGCATAGATATGTGACCTACATATCTGAACTCAATTCTATTTTATTGGTCTATATGTCTATCTTTATGTGAGTATTTTGCTGGTTTGATTACTGTGGCCGTGTAGTAAGTTTTGGAATCATGAATTGTGATACCTCCAACTTTGCTTTTCATTTGTAATAATTATTTGTCTACTGAGGGTTTGTTGAAATTCCATATGCATGTAAGGGTCAGCTTTTTCATTTCTTCAAAAATGTCTGCAGGGATATTCACAGGTATTGCACTGATTGCTTTGTGTAGTATTGACATCTTAATATTAAATGTTCCTATCAATGAACAAGCAATATGTTGTCATTTACTGTGGTTCCTTTTAATTTCCTTGAGCAGAGTATTACGGTTTTCAGGGTACACATCCTTCACCTCTTTGGGTAAATTTATTGCTAGCTATTTTTTCTTCTATGAGCTATTGTAGAAATTTTTAAAAAAAATTCCTTTATGGACTTTTCATTGCTGGAGTATAAAGTCACAGCTGATTTTTGTATATTTATCTTGTAGCCTGCAATTTTGCTGAATTTGTTAACTAGTTCTAATAGTTTTCTGGTGTGTTCTTTGGAATTTTCCATAGGAAAGATCATGTCATCCATATGTTGTTCACTTCTTCACAGCAGCATTGCTCTTTATGAAAACTTGTGGGCCTAAATGCATATTGTAACACTTAAAATTGATTTTTAAAATATCCCAAACAAGCAATTTTTAGCCAGTTAGATATTACCTAGTTTGCATACACTGTAAAACTGCACTCAACACCCCCTGGCAGGTGTTTACAATTTTGCATTTGTAAAGCTCCAACAGCTTCCAGCTTTCTTGCCCAGAGCCTCCCCATGGTGCTGAGTACTTGGCATTGCCTAGATTTCTTCCACAGGAGTTTGGGAGTTTTCCCTTTGTCCTATTTGACCCACGTGAGCCGGCCTGCCCTCACAAGGAGGGCCCTGGGAAGTGAACCCGGGGCCTCTCATATGGTAAACAGGGGCTCTATCCACTGAGCCACACCTGCTTCCTGTTTGTTTTTGTTTTTTAGGAGGCATCAGGAATGGAACCCAGGATCTCCCATGTGGGAAGCAGGAGCTCAACCACTTGAACCACATCTGCTCCCCTACCCTCAATATACTTTATCACTAAGCAATTGAGGACTGAATGCCCATTGTCTGCCTCCTGTATGGACATGAGTTCCAGCAGGGAAAGCCTGGGTCTGTCTCATCATTGGTTTTATCCCTAGGACTTAGGCTTGTTTGGGCACATAGCAGGTGCTCTGTTGAGGTGTATGGGTGAATGGATGGGAGGCTGTCAGAGTGACCAACAATTCCAAAGCTTCACTGTGCCCCTACCTTCTTCCAAGCATTTAACCTCCCCCCCCCACATGCAGTCTGGCTTTTCAGATCTGTCTGCAGTGCAGACCTCTCTCCCTAGCTCCAGGCCTTTTGTTTTAACTTTGGTATTTTATGCCAAGTGACAATTTTTCCCAATATTCTATTCATTTGTATATACATTTTTAAACAATACTGATTATGTTAAGGAAATAGTTGATAGCGGTATGTAAATACCATCAAAATCTATGTTTACTATATTATGGGTTTACTTTATTGCATGTGGGAAGCATGTAAAAAGAATTTCATAAAATATGTTTTAATAGTTCTCAAAGATCTTTTCTTCACTGCCTTTTGTTTACTTCATTTTTCCTTTGTATCCTTATTAAGGATTTTTAAAAAATACTGATGTGTACATTTCCACAGTGACTCTCTCAAATCTTCAGTACAGAGCTTGCTGTTTTGACTAACATATGTATACTTGTGAAGATATATTACTTCCATCCCCCCAGAAATTTCCCTCCTGCTTTTTCAAAATTAAATCAGCCCTCCGCCCTTCACACCCAGAGATAATCAATGTGATTTCTTTAATAAATTTTAGAACTTCATGTCAATTAAATTGCTTAATATATATTAGGATGGTTCTTTCACTGGGCATAATTATATTGAGAATCACCCATTGTATTGTATGTATATCATGTTCATCCCATTTCATTCCTGAATAACACTCAACTATATGGCTAATTTTTTATTCATACTCCTGTTCATGGATGTTTAATATGTATCCAATTTTTGACTATTAAAAGTAAAGCTGCTATGAACATTCAGTCACAAATTTTTCATTGGATACATTTATTTTCCTTGAGTAAATACCTAGGAGAGGACTTGCTGAATCACATAGTATATTAGTCAGCCAAAGAGGTGCTGATGCAAAGTACCAGAAATCTGTTGGCTTTTATAAAGGGTATTTATTTGGTGTAGATGCTTACATTTACAAGGCCCTAAAGAGTTCAACTCTAGGTACCATAAGAGGCACTTTCTCACCCAAAGTCTGTTGCCATGTGTTGATGCAAGATGGCAGGTGAGGTCTGCAAGAGCTCAGCCTTCCTCTTTCCTCTTAAGGATCTATTATCCCAGCTTCCTCCAGTCTCAGTTGTAGGCTGGCATAGGGCTCATCTCTCTTCCTCTGGGTCTCATTTCTTTCTGAGCTCAGCTACTCTGATCTCATCACAATGTCAGCTGAAAACTATTAGTCTCATCTCTCTTCTCAGGGCTGGAAATTCCTCTGTTTATCGTCTCTGTGTGAGAAACTGTTTTATCAGCCCACCAAGGGGAGTGGGACTCACACTGTAATGATGTGGTTGAATCAAAGCCCTAATCTTAACATAATGTAATCAGATGTCACAGTTGGATCTAATGCAATCAAAGGGTTATCACACCCAGAGGAACAGATGAATTTACAAACATGAACTATACCTCTTTTTTAAATTCATAAATAATATCAGACTGCCACACATAGATATGTGTTTAGAATTTTAAGAAACTGCCCAAAAGTTTCCAAAGTGGTTGTATTATTTTCAACCTCTATCAGCAATGTACTAGGGTTCTTGCTGCTCCCATATCATTGCCAACATTTGGTGTGGCAAGTTTTGTTTTGTTTTGTTAAATTGCAGGCATTCTAGTGGATGTGTATTGCTATGCCATTAAGTTTTACTTGTGCTTTCCTTAGGAAAACCATTCTGAGAAATTTCACATGTCTTTATTGGTTACTTTTAAAATCTTCTTTAGTCAAGTATCCTATTCAAGTATGTGGATGACCTGTTGCTAGGAGCACACACATTAAGGGCACATATGTCTCTTGGAGAATTGACTCCTTTATTATTACATAAAGTCCTTTTAAATCCTTGATAAATTTAGTTGTTTTGATGTCAGCTTTGTCTGAAGTTGATACTCCAGGTTTCTTTGAAATAGTGTTTGCAGGGTATAGCCTTCTCCATTCCTTTATTTTCATTTTCTGAGTTTATATTTAAAGGGAATTTCTTATAGACAACATATAGGTTATTAAAATGCACTCTGCTAGTGTCTGTCTTTGAATGGTGGATAAGTCCAGTGACATTTTAAGTTATTATTGATATAATTGGATTAATGTGTACTCTACATTTAACTATTTTCTATTTCTTCCCATTGTTCTTGGTTCCTTTTTCTTCTACTCTTTTTCTACCCCCTCTGATTTAATTGAGCATAATATATGATTCCATTTTCTCTCCTGCTCAGCATATCAATCATACACAAGTTTGTTATTTTAGTGGTTGCTTTAGCAGGGGTTCTTAACCTTTTTTGTTCCACAGACCCCTTTGCCAGTCAGGTAAAAACCACAGACCCCTTACTAGGTCCACACTATAAAGTGTATTATTTTATAAATATATCACACCTGTACCAACACATCCCCACAAGAATAATGTTTTTTTGAATTTCAATTCAAGCTCATGGACTCATTGTTAGGAACCCCTGCCCTAGAGTCTGCAAAATGCATTTACAAGTATCTAAGTAAATGTTGAAATATCACTATATCATGTCTTGTGTAATTTAAAACAAAGTATTCCCATTTACTCCCTCCTGTCCCTTGCCATCATTCAATTCATTTATATATAAGCTATCATCTTGCAATATACTTGCTATAATAGTTCTGAATAAACTGTTGTCTGTTAGATGAAGTAGATGGGAAAACTACATATATAATTTTACTTTCATATATTGCCTCTTTTTAAAAAGAGATTTATTTACTTATTTATTTCTCCCCCCTCATTATTTTGCACTCGCTATCTGCTTTCTGTATATTCTTCTGTGTCTGCTTGTCTTCTCTTTAGGTGGTGCTGGGAACCAATCCCAGGATCTTCCATAGTGGGAGAGAGGTGCTCAATCTCTTGTGCTACCTCAGCTCCCTGGTCTGCTGCATCTCTTATTGTCTCTCCTTTGTGTCCCTTTTCATTGCATCATCTTACTGCACCAGCTCACTGCATGGGCCAGCACTCCATGTGGGCCAGCACTCCACACAGGCCAGCATTCCATGTGGACCAACTTTCCACTTGGTCCACCTCACCATGCAGGCAAGATTGCCTTTCACAAGGAGGCCCTGGGAATTGAATCCTGGACCTCCTATATGGTAGACAGGAGCCCAATCACTTGAGCCACATCCATTTCCCCATTTATTGCCTCTTAACTGTCTTTTTTCTTTTTGTATATCTGTCATTCTGCCCTATATCATTTTTCTTCTCTGAAAAAGTTCCTTCAACATTTCTTGTAAGGCAGTTATACTATCATCAGATTGCCCCAGTTTTTCTTTGCCTAAGAAATCTTTATTTCTCTTTCACTTTTGATGGATCATTTCCATAGATACAGAATTCTATATTTGTATGTGTATTATCAGCCAAAGGGATGCTGATGCAAAGTACCAGAAATCTGTTGGCATTTTAAAGGGTATTTATTTAGGGTAAAAGCTCACAGTTACAAAGCCCTAAAGAGTCCAACTCAAGGCTGGTTTCTCACCAAAGTCAGCTGCCATGTGTTGAAGCAAGATGGTGGGTGATCTCTGCCTGGTCTCTCCTTTCTTCTTCCTCTTAAGGCTCCATGGGCCCAGCTTCTTCTGAAATCAGCTACAGGCTGGCATAGGGCTTGTTTCTCTTCCAAGGGCTTTAGCTGTTTGAGCCTTGTCCTTTCTGTCACATGGCAGGATCAAAATGATCAAGTTATCTCCTTTTCTTTGTCTATGGAACTCTCCTGTGTGTCTTCTTCAGTGAGTGATGTTTATTTCAGCCTACCAAAGGGGTGGGGACTCAACCCTGAGTCATACCCTACTGACATGGTTAATCAAAATCCTTATCTTAACAGGTAATTTAATCAAAACATCTCAGGTGAATCTAGTACAATGAAAGGAGATCACAGGCAAAGGAACAGACCAGTTTACAAATATAATCCTTCATTTTGGAATTCATATATAATGTCAAACTGCTAAACTAAGTTTTATATTTTCTTTTGCCATTTCAATTATTTCACTCTTCTCTTTCCTTGTTACATGGCTTCAACAGAGAAATCCAATCTCATTCTCAGCCTTGTTCCACCCTAGGTAACTGGATTTTAATGTTATGTGTTTGTTCTTTCCCTCTCCCCTGATTTCTTTCAATATTTGTTCTTTGTAATTACCTTGCCTAAGGTTCTCTGAGCATCCTGGATCTTTCAGTGGTGTCTGGCATTAATTTTTTCTAGTACTCAGTTGTTACTACATCATATATTTCCTCTGCTTATCATTTTCTATTCCTTGAATTATTTCTACTACACTTATGTCACACCTTTTGTAATTTTCCCAGAGTTCTTGGATATTGTATACCATTGTTTTTCAGTCTTTTTTCTCTCTACCTTTTGTTTGTGAAGTTTCTATTGGTATGTTTCCAGCACACTGGCTATGTACTCACTGGGTCCAGTCTACCAATGATACAATTAAATGCATTCCTCATGGAGCTCTGGATTTTCTCCCCTTATACTTGTGAAGCTTGGCCTCACTTGCCTCACCTCAATCCCAGCACTGGTTCTAAAGCTCCACCTCCTACTATCATAGGAAGTAACAGAAAGGCTGCCCCTCCCAGTTTCCATCATGGGTTTGTAGATCAGGAATAGGCCAAAGGTACTCTCCTGAGTCTAATGACATGCACTATTTTATTTTTTATGGAAATTTTTTTTTCTTTTTCTTTTCTTTTTTAAAAGATACTCAGATTACCTAAACGTTACACAAAAGATATAGGGATTCCCAAATGCCCAACTCCCCACACCTTCCACACTTCCCACATGAACATCCTTCATTAGTGTGGCACATAAAAATATGGAGTGCTTCATGAACTTGTGTGTCATCCTTGCACAGGGGCCATGCTAATCTTCTCTGTATCATTCCAATTTTAGTATATGTGCTGCTGAAGTAAGCACTATGGAAATTGTTTTAATTAAGAACTTAAAACCAAAATTTTAGAAAGAGAGTCTTGTTATATAACAACTATTTTATTCTCTATTTTAAATATCAATGGATTCTCAAATAGTTTCAGACTTTTTCAACATGAATGATCATTTAAAACTACCTCACTATCGTTCAGTTTGTCTCAAGAATTAATAACATGATTATAATTACATTAGTTTCTAGGATGAGGAGAAGAAAGTAGGTCCATAAAATTGTTACAACATAAAACAATTTGTAGGTTCAAAATGTAATAGTCACCCCTAAATAAAGGAAATAAAAGAAACCCTACCCAACTAAGGACTTGGCCATTGGAGGGAGACTCACAATTCATATTGCCTCATTTGTTGTTCCTGCACTTCCAAAGTACTTTAAAAGTCTTGTACTTTTTGTCCTCTACTTAAAAAGAAGGGGGAAAATGGGCTGTGTTTGCATTGTATGTCTTCCCAATAACTGGAGTTTTCAGTAGTAAGCACATTAAGTATGAGTCTGTCTTGTAAACTAGAGAAAGACTGGCTTGTTCAAAGCCTGAGTGAAAGTCAGGTCTCTGAGGCAGTCCATCATGGCCATCTTCTGTAAGATTGTCAGATGCTACAGGAAAAGCTTGAGCTCAATGGCTAAAATCTAACATGTAAGAGTGGCTTTAAAGGAACAGTTTGTACAGTCAGCTACATCATCACACATTGCCACATTAATTTGATCTGTAGGAACCTGCAAAGTGTAAAGACTTTAATAATAGCAACACCAAAATTTACCAAAATTGCTGGTGAGGTTATTTTGGGGCAACCTATAGAATTAAGATTTCCTTACCAAATATACACCTCATTGGCTTGGAAAGGTCTCTGTAAAAGAATTCACCTCAAAACTATGCAAATATAGCAAAAAGTTTCATTTTAAAAGTTCATAATTCAGTATGCATTTTCAAAGCTTAGTTCAGTTATAAGATGATAGTTCTAAGAACTGAATATAGTATTTTAAAGACCCAGTGTAAAAATACCAAGGAAATGCTCAGTCTCAACTAACACCACATTTTCATTAACTTGAAGTGCTAAATTGGCAGAAGCAAGGTACTTATCTCTTGTGAAGAATTTTAATACTCACCTTCCTAGTAAATTCCTTTCTCCACTAGAGAGGACCTTATTCTTTCATGGAAGCCATTATGTATTCTAAAAAAATCTTTGCAATATTTAGAGAATATTATAATGTGTCTGTATTTGACTCATAAGAAACTTCACTTCTATTCTAAATCCGTATTACACTGATGCTTTGTTTATTGGAATGCATTTGAACAATTAAATAATAAGTGCCTGGATGATAATTTAAAGACAAAACATCACCCTTACCCAGCTCAGGTAAGTCCTAAGTATCATGATCTACCATATGAAGTGGAGCTAAACTGAAATACAAGTAAGCTTAATTTTTTTAGGAACTGCCAAAGTTCTGTTTTTATTATAGATGGAATCAGTACAACTGTTGAAACTCATGTTTTTACTTGGTACTAATTCTTTCACTAAGAAAACTACACATAATAAAAGTGAGTCTTATGTTGCAAGATGCAGTGACTTTATAGCTATGGAGTTTGAATAGCTTTTCAGAACAAGGTGAAAATGGGCTCCTCCTAAAATTATGAGAGGGGTACTGAATGCTAAGTATCTAATAGCCATTTTAAGTCCTTTGGTGTCAGTTTCCTAAAAGATTAAGATGCTTTAAAACAAAACCTTTATAAGAATATCAGATTTAGGGAATTATCTTTATAAATAACTTCAAATGTCTATGGCTTCAACTGTCTGCTCTATTGCTGAGGTAGGTGGCCAAGATTCATCAAAACAATAATCACTTGGAAATTCCCCAAGAAAAATCTTGCATAATCAGTTAGTTTTTTTAGCATTGCTTTTTTTAAATTATTTTTTTTTTATTTTTAAAGAAGCTTTAGATTACATAAATGCTTCATAAAAAATATAAGGGATTCCCATATGCCCCACTACCTCCCATCCCAACCTTTCCCATATTAGCAACATCCTTCACTAATGTGGTACATTTGTTACAATTGGTAAACCCATATTGAAGCATTGCTACAAACCATGGACTACAGTTTTCATTATAGTTTACACTTTGTCCCACACAATTTTGTAACTTATGACCAAATATACAATGGCTTGAATCTGTCACTGCAATGTCATGTAGAACAAATCCAATGTCCCAAAAATGCCCCCATAATACACCTATTCTTCCCTCTCCCATCTTTCTGAACCTCGGGGTCACTGCCTGTACATCAATGATAAGAGTTCTTCCATTGCTAGAAAAATAATAAGTCTATAGTAGAATAATAATAAGTTTACTTATTCCATTTTTCACTCCCCAATCTTGAGGATTTGAAGATGGTGATGTCCTCTCTGCTTCTAATTGAGAGGGGGCTTAGATCCCATGGGGCAAGTGGTTGGAACCATCTTTCTTGCAGTTGCAGACACTCTCTGTTCCTTGGGATGAGTGTTGTCCATCATCATTTCCTTGTTAGTTGTCCTAGGTGAATCCAATGAACTGGAGAGTAGGTTTTGCAACTCTGCTGAAATTCAGGGCTCTACTGGCACATGGATGGACCAAAGATTTAAGTCTCTGGGACATATATTTATCAAGTATAGTGCTAATTATGAGTTCAGATAACAAGGGCAGAAAAGCCATATGTAGACAGCCTATAAATGAGCCTAACGCAGTTATACTGGAACAGTTGATTTCTTAAACCAGTGGCTGTTTTTTTAAATTTTATTTTATTTCATTTGTATGTTTTAAAAGAGGATGTCCAAGCAACTATTTGTTTCTTTAAGCTCTTGCTGAGTTGCATCTCGTACTCTGTTGTCCATGGACTATCTGAGGAAGAGATCAAATCTTTATGCTTTTCTCCACATTCAGAGTGAGCATTTTTACAGTTTTTAACTTTTCTTCACATTCAGAGTTGCCTTTGAACAGCCAATTTCCTCTTCTCCACCTGTCTTCTGCTCTTGGCTCTAATGCTGGCTCAGGAATCTCATGCACAGAGGCAGAAGCACAGACATTGTGAGTTTTCTGGCTTCCTGTAGCTGTTTTTCTCCCCAGACTTAAAGTAATGGATGCCCATTTTCTTTTATTTTTATTTATGATCTTTGAGGACTTTTGACTGCTTTCCTCTGGGAGATAAGGCACTTCAATGTTGTTGAGGTTCAGTACTCTTGGGTAATTTATCAGCTTCTTTTGTTTCAATTTGTGCTTCAGGTTTTTCTTCTACTTTCACTGACAATGCTCGAGAGCCTGCTGTGCCTGAGACATGATCCTGGTCCCCCTAGGACTCCAGCTCCAGCACCACGCTGCAGACTTTCCTGGCCCTCCAGCACAATGGGCCTGGGTGGAGAGGACAGCGGGGGCAAAGCTGGAGTGGCCTGGAGCACAGGGAACAGGGAGCTCCCGCTGCCCACCAACAATGAGAACCATGAGTCCTCCAAGGTGCAGTCAGGGCCCCAGTCCTTCCAGAACCAGGGTTTGTGCACTGCTCCAGCAGGCTGTAGGGAAGCAGCTCACAGTAGCAGGGTGTACAGGGGTCCTAGTGTGGTTCCGGGTAGCACTTCACGTACTCACTCTTCACCTTGCTCCAGGGGACATGGCACCCACCCACCCTATCTGGGTGTGCTTTGCTCGCCTCTGCCACCATGCCACGCCCTCCACTATTTTATTTTGTTATTTTATTATATTTTATATTTTATTATTTTACTTTATTTCGTTTTTAATTTTTTAAAAATTTTAAAGAAATCCATTTTATTGATACATATTAATAAAGCATAAATCCAGCCAAATTATACAATCAGTGGTATTTGGTGTAATCACATATTTGTGCATTTATCACTTCAATCATTCTTAGAGCACTTTCAAAGATTTATTTATTTTATTTTATTTATCCCCCCCCTTGCTGCTTGTGCTGCTGTGTCCATTCGCTGCGTGTCTTCTCTGTGTCTGCTTATCTCCCCCTTGCTGCGAGGTCTTGCTGCATCAGCCCACGGCGCCGTGCGAGCCGGTCCGCCCTCACAAGGAGGCTCCGGGAAGTGAACCTGGGGCCTCTCATATGGTAAATGGGTGAGCTATCCATTGCGCCACACCCGCTTCCTGCCGTGAGGTTGCTGCATCTGCCCACCGCACCGCTCAGGCCGGCGTGCCCTCACAAGGAGGCCTTGGGATGCGAACCCGGGCCTCCCATATGGTAAATGGGGGCTCTATCCACTGAGCCACACCCGCTTCCCTAGAGCACTTTCATTATTCCAATAATAATAATAAACAAAAAGCAAACAAAACTCATCTCTCAATCTCTCTATGCTTCCCCTGCCATTCATAGCTGCTATTCTTTTGCCTTTTCTCTAGTATATTTATATTTATACTTTGTATAAACAGTCTTATGTATGCACTATCACCCATATTAGTGTTTTACATGAGGTTTTACTATCTTATACATTCCTCTGTTACAGTTTTTAACTTTCCTTCTAGTAATGTACATGACCTTAGACTTTCCCTTTCAACCGCTGTCATACCCATATAATAGCTCTGCTACTTACAAACACCATGATATGTTAGCACTATTTCTATTCATATCCAGTGATTTACATACAGCCTTTTTACAACTCTGCACAGATTAAACTCCAGCTTTCCATTCTCTACATTTCTTCTATTTTCTGGTGACTGATATTCTAATTATTAACTCCATGAGTTTACACAATATATTTAGTTCATAACAGCATAATCATACAGTATTTGTCCCTTTGTGTCTGGCTTGCTTCATTCATCATAATGTTCTCCAGGTTCATCCATGTTGTCATATGCTTCATGACTTCATTTTTCTTACCACTGCTTAATATTCTATTGTGTGTATACAACCACAAATTGTTTATCCATTCATCAGTTGATGGACACTTGGGTTGTTTCCAACTTTTAGCATTTGTGAATAATGTTGCTATGAACATTGCTGTGCAGATTTCTGTTTGTTTCTCTGCTCTCAGTTCTTCTGGGTATATACCTAGTAAAAATATTGACAGGTCCCATGGCAAGTGTATATTCAACTTCCTTAGGAGTTGCCAGTCTTCCACAGTGGCTGTACCATTCTACATTCCCACCAACAGTGAAAAAGCATTCCTATTTCTTCACATCCTCTCCAAAATTTACAGTTTTTCAACTTTTTAATAGCGACCAGTCTAATAGGTGTGAAATGATATCTCATTGTAGTTTTTATTTGTGTTTCCCTAATTGCTAGTAATGTTGAACATATTTCATGTGCTGCTTAGGAATTTGTATTTCTTCTTTGGACAGTTGTCTTTTCAAGTCTTTTGCCCATTTTTTAATCAAATAGTTTCTCTTTTTACTTTGAGTTGTATGATCTCTCTATATATCATGGATATTAAACCCTTATTGGATATGTGATTGCCATATATTTTCTCCCATTGAGTTGGCTGCCTTTTCAGCTTTTTGACAAAGTCCTTTGAGGTACAAAAGTGTTTAATTTTGAGGAGGTCCCATTTACCAATTCTTTTGTTTGCTTGTGCTTTGGGTGTAAAGTTTAAGAAACTACCACCTACCACAAAATCTTGAAGAGGTTTTCCAACATTTTCTTCTAGCTTTATGGTTCTCACTTTTATATTTAGGTCCTTGATCCATTTGAGTTAATTTTTGTATAATACGTGAGACAGGGATTTCTTCTTTCTTTTGGATATGGATATCAAGTTCTCCCAGCACCATTTGTTGAATAGATTGTTCTAGTTCAGCTGGGAGGGCTTGATCCTCTTGTTAAAAATCACTTGACTGTAGATGCAAGGATATATTGCTCTGTTCACAATTTGGTTCCATCGGTCAATGTGTCTGTCTTTATGCCAGTACCATGCTGTTTTTACCACTGTAGAAGTAATATGCTTTAAAGTCAGGAAGTGTGAGTCCTTCAACTTTGTTGTTCTTTTTTTAAGATATTTTTGGCTATTCGGGGCCCCTTACCGTTCCAAATACATTTTGTTGTTGTTGTTGTTGTTTATTTATTTTATTTTATTATTTTATTTTTTACTTTATTTTGTATATTTAATAATTGAAAATATAAAAAATTAAAAACTAAAAAGTAAACACAGATGAATAAGTATATACATTTCTCAATTAAATGTATTGGATACATATAAAATTTTTTTGAATGAAACAATATGTTACACAATATATTTGGTTCATAGTAATGCATTCATACAGTATTTGTCCTTTAGTGTCTGGTTTGCTTCACTCACAATAATGTCCTCCAGGTTCATCCATGTTGTCATATGCTTTACAACTTCATTTCTTCTTTTTTTTTTGTTTTTGGTTTTGTTTTTGTTTCTTTTGTTTTTTGTTGTTTTTTTCTCTTAACTTTATTTGTACATTTAATAATCAAAAATATAAACAATTAAAAACTAAAAAGTAAACACAGATGAATAAATATATACATTTCTCCATTAAATGTAATGGATACATATAAATTTTTTGTGTGTGTGTGGATCAAACAATATGTTACACAATATATTTAGTTCATAGTAACGCATTCATACAGTATAAAAAAGAGTTTTTTAATGTATCAATCCAACAGAAGACAGAAAAGGGAGAAGAGCTAGGGAAAATAATAGTAAAGAAAACAGATGCAAAAAAAAGATGGTATAACTAAAACCAAATATGTCAATACTATATCAGGAATCACAATAAATGCAGACTAAATCAAGCAGACCTATTGAAAGTCTTAATTTACTTTCTTCCCCAAAATACACCATTAAAGAGTAAAAAAAACTCAGAGGGAAAGCAGATATTTATAATACATATATCCAACAAAGGACTCCTATTCAGAATATATATATATATTGCATTTTTTCCTTTATTTTTTTTTTCTCTTAATTTTATTTGTACATTTAATAATCGAAAATATAAACAATTAAAAACTAAAAAGTAAACACAGATGAATAAATATATACATTTCTCCATTAAATGTAAT
>JAQZBX010064733.1:0-16437 GCA_029593785.1 Cabassous unicinctus | reverse complement strand
TTACTGATTTCTTTTGAGATTTTCTCATTGACCCACTGTTTGTCTAAGAGTGTGTTGTTTAACTTCCATATCTTTGTGCCTATCTGGCTCTCTGGTACTTACTGATTTCCAATATCCTCCATTGTGGTCAGAGAAATTACTTTGTATAATCTCAATCTTTCTGAATTCATTGAGAGTTGTTTTGTGGCCTAGCATGTTGTCTATCTTGGAGTATGATCCATGTGCACTCAAGAAGAATGTATATACTGCTGCATTTAGGTGTAGCATTCTGTATATATCTATTAGGTCCAGGTCCTCTAATATATTATTCAGAGTCTTTGTTTCTTTATTGATTCTCTGTGTAGATATTCTGTCTCATGGTGATAATGGTGTATTAAAGTCCCCCACTATAAGTGACATAAACATTTATGTCTCCACTTAGTTTTTCCAGTGTTTGCCTCATGTATTTTGAGGCACCCTGATTAGGTGCATAAATGTTTATGATTGTTCTCTCTTTTTCAAAGATTGCCCCTTTACTAATATATAGTGTCCATCTTTGTCTCTTACAATTGTTTTGCATTTAAAGTCTATTTTGTCCGATATTAGGGTAGCTACTCCTTTCCTTCTTTGGTTAATGTTTGCTTGTAAAATTGTTTTGCAGCCATTCACTTTGTACAACTAATCAGATCTGTCCAAAGAAATACCATGTTCAGGTTTCATTGAATTCTAGGTCTAAAGTGGGTTTCTTGTAGACAGCATATAGATGGATCATATTTCCTTATCCATTCTGCCAATCTGTGTCTCTTGACTGGTGAGTTTAATTCATTAACATTCACTGTTATTACTCTCAATGAATTTCTCACATCAGCCATATTTTCTTTGGGTTTATGCCTGTCGTATGTTGTTTTTATTTCTCCTTTTGTCTTTTTAGTTGTTATTACACTCTCCTCCAACTCTCTCTCTCATATTTTTTCTTTTCAACCTACAGAACTTCCTTTAGTATTTCTTGAAGTATAGGTTTCTTATTGGAATACTGTCTTTGTTTCTGTTTTGCTGTGATTATTTTGAACTCTCCCATCATTTTTGAATGCCAGATTTGTTGGATAGAGAATTCATGGCTAGAAGTTTTTTTCTTTTAGTACCTTGACTATGTCATACCACTGTCTTCTTGCCTCCATGGTTTCAGGTTAGAAATCAGCACTTAATCTTATTGTGCTTCCCTTGTATGTGATGGTTCTCTTTTCTCTTGCTGCCTTGAATATTTTCTCTTTGTCTTGAGCATTGGACATTTTGATATTTATGTCTTTGTGTAGGCCTGTTGGGATTTATACTGTTTGGGTTGTGCTGTGCTTTTGGGCATGTACATCCATCTACTTCAATATTTTTGGGAAATTTTCAGCCATTATTTCCTTCAACACTCCTTCTGTTCCCTTCCCTTTCTCTTCTCCTTCTGGGATGCATATAATGCGTGTTTGTGCATTTTGTTTTGTTGGTTAAATCCTTGAGTCCCTGCTGGATTTTTTCTAGCTTTTTATCTATCTGTTCTACTATCTGTTTGATTTCAGATGTACTGTCTTCCACATCACTAATTCGTTCTTCTGCCTATTCAAATCTACTGTTATGTGAGTCCAGCGTCTTTTTGTTTCTTGGATTGTGCCACTCATCACCATCATATCTGTTATCTTTTTATGTATGTTTACAATTTCTTCAGTATGTTCTCCCAGTGTCTTCTTAATATCCTTAATCTCTTCCTTTACTTCATTAAGTTGGTTCATGATATTTGTTTGAACAGATTTGATTAGTTGTTCGATGTTCTGCATCTCTTCCTGGTTTTTAGCTTGTTCATTGGACTGGTCCATGTCTTCCTGTTTCTCAGTATGGTTTGTAATTTTTTGTTGCCCATAATTTTATCTTGTTGAGTTTATTCAGTTGATTAGCTTCTCTCTCTGCTCTAGAGTTTTATTTAGCTGGTGGTTCTGTGTGTGTGTTAAGTTTTCTCTCTGACACTTTGTTCTTCTTGTTCTATTTCTTTGCTTTTTTCTATGTTCCAATTTTATCTTGAGCAATCCACCTCGCTGTCCAGCTCCCTCCAGATTGATGTCCCTAAGGTTCTCACTCTGTGGGCTCCCAGAACAGACCACTCAGGCAGTAGTATCCTGTCCCAAATCAGCCATCCTCTTAAAAATGCCTGTCCACTTTCAGGTTTAAGGTACTGGATCTGATATTTTTCTCTTTCAATTCAGCATTTGTGGAGTTCTTCTCTACTGTATACTATTCTCCATAGTACATGGGGAATTTTTTTCAAACAATCTTGTGAATGCAATTAACAGCACTGAAATATATATCTGAATGTGATTAAAAGGAAAATGTTAGATTGTATATATGGTAACAAAAAATTAATGAAAAGAATCTATGTAGCTACACTTCAAAAACTGTGAACGCTGTGTTAAACCATGGATTTCAATTAATAGTACAATTATAAAAATGATCTATCTATCATAAATTGTAACAGATGTTCCACATCAATGCAAAAGTGTTGGTGGTAGGGTTGCGCATAGGAATCCTGGGATGTATGTGTGATTGTTCTGTAAATCCACAATATCTCCAATAAAAAGAATAATAAATAAATAAATTGTAGAAATTGCCAAAGCTGGGGATTTTTTAACAACCTAAAGAAAATAAATGAAGTAAATATATGCCACAATAAGGTAGAAATTATCCCAGGTATGCCAGGGGTTCAACATAAAAAACTGAATTAATGTAATACACCACATTAAGAGAATGAAGGAAAAAACCCACAAGCTCATCCCAATGATACAAAAAGGCATCTGACAAAATCTAGCATCCCCTTTTTTTATAAAAACACTCACAAAATTAGGAATAGAATTAAATTTCCTCAATATGATAAAGGCCATATATCTTTTAGTTTGGCTAACATCATACTTAATAATGAATGACTGAGGGCTTTTCTTCTAGGATCAGAAATTAGACAAGTATACCCACTGAAAGCCCATTTATTCAACAATGCATTGGAGGTTCTGGCAGGAGCAATTGGGCAAGTAAAGTCAATGAAGGGCATCAAAATTGAAAAGGAATATATCCTTATTTGCAATGAGATGATCTTACATTCAGAAAAAGCTGAAAAATCCACAACACAGCTACTAGAGCTAAAGAAAAAATACGTCAGAGTGGTAGGGCATAATATCAACATTCCAAAATAATAATCTTCCTATACACTTGTAATGAATTGTTGAAAGAAAATTCCATTTATGATAGCAACTAAAAGAATCAAATATCTAGGAATAAATCTGATCAAGGATATAAAGGACTTGTACATAGTAACTAGAAAACATTACTTAAAGAAATCAATGGAAGGAAGGACAGTCCAAGTTCATGGAATGGAAGACTAAATATTGTTATGATACCAATTCTACCCAAAGTGATATACAGAATTAGCCATAATCACAATAAAAATTCCAACTGCCTTCTTTGCAGAAATGGAAAACCCAGTCATCAAATTTATATGAATTGTCAAAACCATTTTGAAGGGGATGAGTAAAGTTGGAGGATGCACATGAAACTATTTTGAAACTTTTTACAAACCATCAGTTAACAACAGACATATGGACCAATGGAATAAAATTGATAGTTCAGAAATCAGCCCTTACATTTATGACCAACTGATTTTTGAAGGGAGTCAAAGGCCACTTAAATGGAAAGAAATGATCTCTTCAATGAATGGAGCTGGGAAAACAGGATCTATATATGCAAAAGAGTGAAGAGAGACTGCTACCTTACAGCATATACAAAAATCAACTCAAAATGGATCAAAGACTGAAATATAACAACCAGAACTATAAAACCCCTAGAAGATAATGTAGGGATGCATCTTCATGAGCTTGTGTTGTCATGGTTTCTTGGAATTTACACCCAATACATGAGCAACAACAACAAAAAATGGATAAATGGGATCTCATCAAAATTAGAAAATTTTGGTCAGCAAATGACTTTATCTTTAAAGTAAAATGACAAGCTACACAAAGAGAAAATATTTGGAAACCATATATCTAATGGGGTTTTGATATCCAAAATATATGATTAAATCCTACAAGTCAACAATAGACTTTTCTCCAAAGAATATATACAAATGGTCAAAATGCACATGGAGACATGTTCAACATCTTTTGCCATTGGGGATGTGCAGATCAAGGCCACAATGAGATACCATTTCACAATCACTAGAATGACTATTAATATTTAAAAAATGGAAAATTACATTTGTTGGAGAGGATATGGAGATATGGGAACACTTTTTTATTGCTTGTACAAATGTGAAATGGTGTTACTGCTGTGGAAAGAGTTCCAGCAGGTCCTAAGAAAGTCAAGTATAGAATTACCATAGGATCTAGCAATCCTACTTCTAGGTATATACCCAAAAGAATTGAAAGCAGGGGATCAAACAGATATTTGCATACTGATGCTCATAGTGGCATTATTCACAATTGCCAAAACTTGGAAGCAACTCAAGTGTTCATCAACTGATGAATGGATAAACAATGTGGTATATAAATACAATGGAATATTATTCAGCTATAAAAGTAATGGAGATCTGATACATGCAACAACATGGATAAAGATTGAGTGAGAAAAATCAGACACCAAAGTGAAAGTATTGTATGATCTCACTGATATGAAATAGTGAGAATAAGCAAACTCATAGAGTTAAAATCGAGAATAGAGTTTACTATGGGATAGGTGAGCTTAGAGAATGCAGGGTTATTGCTTCAATTTTACAAATTTTCTATGTGGGATGATAAAATTTTTTGGTGAGGATGTTGGTGATGGTAGAATAACATTTTGGAAGTATTTAACATCAGTGAATTATATATTTGAATGTGGTGAAAAGGGATATTTTTATAATGTATATAAAACTAGAGAAATGTTTTAAAATTCTTGGTCTTGTTCAAGAAAAATAGTGAACTCTAGGGTTAACCATGGACTATAGTTAATAGTGCAGTTATAAAAATGTGCTTTCACCAATTGTAAGAAAATTATTTATGAACAAAATCAGAATCTCAATAATGAGCTAGAAATTATTTTTTAAAATAGAACCCAAAACAAATGCAGGAGTTTGGGACCACAATAACTTAAATTTAAAAATCCTTTAGGGAGGCTCAATAACTGAAGTCTGGCAGAAAAATCAGTAAACTTGAAGATAAGTCAACTGAAATCAATCCAGTTGAGGAGCAGAAGTAAAAAAGAATGAAGAAATGTGAACAGATCCTGAGAAAACTGTGGGATACCACCAAGCATACCAATGTATGCATTCTGGGAGAAGAAAGATAGAAGGGGTCAGAAGAAATAGTGAAAGCAATAATGGCATAAAACTTGCAAATTTTAATCAAAGATAAACATATACACATTCAAGGATCCCAGTGAATTCCAAACAGGATAAATACAATGAGACTCAGCCTCAGACACATATAATCAAACTGTCAAATGCCAAAGACAAGGAGGAGAGTTTTTAAAACTACAAGATAGAAACAAAATGTCATATACAAGGGAGACCCAATAAATTTAAGTGCCAATTTCCCATCAGAAACCATAGAGGCAAGAAGTTTGTGGGATGAAATATTTAAAGTGCTAGAGGAATATAATAATGAAAAAAAAAAGAACTTCATATCTGATGAAACTCTCATTCAAAAACGAGGGAGAGATTAAGACATCCCCAGATTAACAAAAGCTCAGGGAGTTCATCACCAATAGACCTGCCCTATTAGCAATGCCAAAAGGGGTTCTTCAGACTGAGAGGAAAGGACACTCCACAGAAATTTGAAGCAGAATAAAGAAATAGAATTCTCCAGTTAAGGAAAAAGTACAAGTAATTAGAAATGGCATATTATTATATAGTATTTTCAGTATGTAACTGTCCTTTTTACTTTTTACAGGACCTAAAATGCAAATTCATTAAAAATAATGATAAATCTATGTCTTTGTACATACAATGTATACAGATATAATTTGTGACAAGAGCAACAAAAAGTAGGAGGTATTGGAGATATAGACATAGTTTGTGTAGGCTATTAAAATTAAGTTGGATTTAAATGAAACAATATTGTTATAGATTTAGGATGTTAAATTTCAGCACCATATTAGCCACAAAGGAAACCATACACAACAGGAAATGAGAAGGAAATCAAACTGGATCACTACAAAAGTTAAAAGAAATATAAAAGTAGGAAGAAATATGAAAGTAGAAAGAAAGTAGGAAGAAAGTATGGAAAAACTAAGGGACAAAATAAGGTATAAGACTTTCAAAAACCAAATAGCAAAATGACAGCAGGAATTCCCATTATATCAGGTTACTTTAAATGCAAATAGGCTCAACTCCTCAGTGAAAAGGCAGAGATTGGGAGAATAGTTTAAAAAGCATGATCCAAATATATGTTTTCTACATGATGTTCATCTTAAATTCAAAGACACAAGTAGGTTGAAAGTGAAAAGATGAAAATAATATATTCCATGCAAATAACAAACAAAAGAGATCTGTGGAGCTCTAAAGTATGAGCTAATATAGATTTTAAGTAAAAAATTTTACAAGGGGCAAAGATGGACATTTTATACTGATAAAGTGTTCAATACATGAAGATATAACAATTATAAAAATATGTTCACATAAGTGCAGAGCTCCAAAAATATATGGAGTAAACATCGGCAGATTTGAAGGGAGAAGTACACGGTTCTACATTAATAGTAGGAAATTTCAATACACTACTTTTGATAACAGATGTCTAGGTAGAAGCTCAATAAGGAAATAAAAATTTGAGTGATACTGTAAACAAACTAGACCTAACAGACATAGAACTGTTCAATCAATGACAGCAAAATGCACATTCCTCTCTATTCCACGTGGATCATTCTGAGGTAGACTATATGTTAGGTTGCAAAATAACTCTCAATAAATTTATATGTATGGAAATCATACAATACATTTTCTCTGAACACAATGGAATGAAGCTAGGAATCAATGAGAGAGAACTGAAAACAATCACAAAAATGAAACAATATATTCAAAGAACCAATGAATCAAGGAAGACATCACAAGGGAAATAGGAAACATCTTTAGGTGAATGAAAATAAAAACACAACTTTAAAAAACTTATAGGAAGAAGCAAAGGCAGTGCTGAGAGAGAAATTTATACATCTAAATCTTACATTAAAAAAAAGACGTAAAATCAGAAGTATAACCTCAAAACTGGAGGAACTTGAAAGAGAAAAACAAATTAAATTTAAGGTGAGGAGAAGGATGGAAACAACAAAGGTTAGAGCAGAGATAAAGGGAAAAAAGTAAAAATCAATAGAGGGAAACAACGACAAAATGAAATTTTGTGCTTGATGGCAAGGCCCCAGGATGTGTATATTCATTGCGGGGGATGTGCCAGACTGATGAAGGATGTTGGTGTGGGATGTTGTGGAAGGTGTGGGAGGTGGGGAACATGGGAATCCCTGTAATTTCTGAGTAAAATTAGGTAATCTAAGCACCTTTAAAAATATATATATATATATATGTATATAAAATAACATTTATGTAAGCAAATGCACATATATGCATATGTATTTATATATCATCTTACAAATATTGGTATGTATTGTGAAAAATTTTGATTTTTACCCACAATAATAATAATAATAATAATAATTTGAACATTAAAAACTACTTTTATTTGGACTTAAAAAGAAGAGAGAAAAAAACTGAACTCAGAAATGAAAAAGAAATTACAATCTCAACTAAATTAAAAAGATTATAAAATATTTCTATAACCAGTAGTATGCCAACAAATTAGATAGCCTAGTTGAAATTGACAAATTCCTATAAACACAAAAGCTATCAAGACCACCATGTTGTGATGTGTTGGTGAAAGGGTGTTGTATGGGAATTCTACACAAGTGCATGATTGTTTTGTAAGTTCACAACTTCTGAAATAAAATAAATATTTTTTTAAAAAATAAAGAGGTCAACCCACTAATCAACAACCTCCCTAAAAATAAAAATTCAAGACCAGATATCTTCAGTGTTACCTAACACTCAAGAAAGAATTCACACCAATCCTGTTCAAACTTTTTCCAAAATTCAAGAGGGACGGAAACTTTTGAACTCATTCTATACAGCCAGAATCATGCTCATACCAATAAAGATATCATGAGGAAAAGTTATACACCAATATTCCTCATGAATCCAGGTGTAAAAAATGCTTAACAAAATACTAATGAAGCAAAGCCAATAGCATATTAAAAGATATATACCTCATGATCAAGTGGGCTGTATCCCAGGAATGCATGGATGGTTTAAATAAGAAAATCAATTAATATAATACACCACAGATCCACATCATGGTGGATGCATAAAGGCATTTGATAAAATCAAACATGATTTCTTCATAAAAACACTCATAAACATAGGAATAGAAGGAAATTTCTATTTCTCAATGATAAAGGGCATATGAAAAATCTCAGGTAAAATTATCCTAATGATGAAAGACACAGCCCTTGACCTCACTTCAGGTCAGGAACAAGAAAAGCTTGCTTAGTGTCACCACTGTTACTCAAGATTGTACTGGAAGTTCTAGACCGAGTAAATAGGCAAGACACAGAAACAAAAATCTAGTAGAGCTAATAAATGAATTCAGAAAATTGTTGAGGTACAATACTAACATGCACATATCAATGCTGTTTTTGAACACACAACAAACATGCTGAAAAAGAAAAAATTCATTTTTAAATAGCATAAAAAATCAAATACCTAGGAATAAATTTAACCAAAGATGGGAAGAACTGTAAATAATGACAAAAAATATTGTTGAAAGAGATTAAATACCTAAATAAATGGAAGGACATCCCAAGTTCATAGATTGGAAGACTAAATATTAAGATATCACTTCTACCAAAAGTGATTTGCAGATTCCATGCAATCTCAATCAAAATTCAAAACAACCTTCTTTGCAGAAATGGAAAAACCAATAATAAAATTCATATTGAAAGACAAAGAGTACCCGGTAGCCCACAATATCTTGAATAAGGACACATTTAGAGGCTTACACACTTCCTGATTTCAAAACTTATTACAAAGCTACAGCAATCAGAACACAGTGTACTGGCACAAGAGCAGCCATATAAGCCAATGGAATTGACTTTTGACAAGGGTGCCAAATCAATCCATAGGGGAAAATAAGCTCTACAACAAAAAATTAGAATAAGCAACTGCATAGGGTCAGAAATAAGAATATGGGTTACCAGGGACAGAAATGGGGGTGGGAATGCAGAATTAATGCTTAATTGTAACAGAGGAGAAGCCTGCCCATCCACAGGTAACAAGGGGTTTAATTTCACAAGAAGGTGCAAACCTCTACTCAGCTATAGTTGCATTGTCAAGGACTCAGCTGCCAGCTGCCTTCCATTGGATTTTCCCTCACTCTGAACATTGAACAGGCACAAATAAGAAAAGAGAAACAAGTCTTGAATCCCCAGTCCACAATTCACACATCCACCCATGAAGAAACCATTAACTTGTGCTGGGAAAAGTAATTGCTTCAGTTTGAGATTTTTTTCATCCATTTTATATTTCTGTAGTACAAATAAGTATCGTTCAAAGCACAGAAATAAATTCAGACAAGACACTGTCAGTGTAGGAGTGCAAAGAAAAAACTGAAGCAATTAAATGCCTGAGATTTCCAATTGAGCATGAAGAAAAGGGGAGAGGATGGGCTAGGATTTAGTTTTGAGATGTCGCAGGAGTTTAGTTTGAGAAATTCTTTGCAGACGATACTGGAGAGTAGGGACTAGGTAGTTTGAAGACAGTCGTGATCCTTGGCTGGTCTGCACCTTCAGAGGGGTCTTGGAAAGGTTTTCCCTAGGCCCTTCCAACGATTATGTGCGCAGCAGTCACGGGTGCACAGGGACAGGCAAGTTCTGGTCCACCTTGCTGAGCAGCCCCACACCAGCACCACACATCTGCTGATAGCTCTCGGAATGACAGGGAGGGGTCGTCCCGCTTCTGCCGTCCATCCCTACGGTGCCGGGTTGTCTCTAGGAAATCTTTCCAAGTCTTCTTCTGCAGGTGAAGATTGGCATGGGCTTTCCAGGATACCCAGGGACACCACAAATCTAAATTCGAGCCCCATTCTCTTCTTTTTCTATATGCTGTCTTGAAATATCACACATTTCTTTAATTGCTTTAATTCCCCCCCCCCCATTTCTTTCCTAAACCAACAGTATTCAAATCTTTTATCTGGATTTTATTTATAAGCTTTAAACTCTACTTATGTATATTACAGTCATGTAAATCAACTCTAACTCAGACTGAAGCAATTTCTTTCCCCAAAACTAGTAGAAAATATTCTTCCTGAAGCCTCCAATAACTAGCTATTGCCCTTACTAGGCATCCAGGGATTAATCTTTGAACATACTCTCAGAACATTTCAAACAACAAAGAGCATTGCTGTTATCTCTACATGGGGATAGCATCTTTGATCCCCCCCTCCAATCTTCATACACGTTCTTACCTCATACTCATTTTCCTTCAGTTTCATATTAAATGTCAATTCCTCAGACTTCCTGTTTCTGAACTTCCATGTAAATTTTGCCTTATGGAACTCTGCCAATTCCAGGCCTTTCATCTAATTTGTCATTATACATTTATTTGTATGTTTATGTATTTTATTGCCTGTCTCACGTAACAAAATTAATTTAGAGAAAAAAATCAAACCCTGGAGTACTAAAATATGACAAGTTTCCATTGGGCTTATGAATTATAAATCCAGAGAAATTCCATATAACAATAATCGTATCTTCCCTCTATGTCCTGACCCCAAATTCCTGCATTTAGATTATACAATTATCTTAAATGTGAATTTACCAAATAGAGGAGTTCTGTCCCTCCTGGTGAAACTTCTTTGCAGTGCTTGCCTCCACCCACATATATGTTAAAGCTAGGATAGCCAAGTATATATTGAGCATGCTGTGGCCACATTCAGGAACTCAGGACATCTTGCTCTCTCTAGACAAATTACCCTTTTAAATGTGTTCTGCCTTTCTGTTAAATTTATAGTCTCCTCAGTAATATAATCCAAAATATATACCCTGGTCAATTTCTACAGCAAACAAGAAAAATCTAATCAAGATAAGCATTTTTGACACCATTGTTTCCATCTAATTATGTAAATAATGTAGATGAAATTAAGAAAAACAGATTTCATCCTTTAATTCTGTCATTGTTTTAAAAGTATTCAAAGGTAACCTCCATGTCTTTGCCATAGACCTCACTATTTTTTTTTTGGTTGAACTCAGCCAAAATGATAATTCTCAAATGCAATCATGAGAGATAAACTAACTGCATGAAAATACATACCCTTATAGTATTCAAAGAAAGCTCAACAACATATTAAAATACACTATCAGTTTGTAATATATAAATATTAGGTAAAATAACAGAAAGAATCAAGTGTCATGGAAGTCTAAATCTTGGAATAAGCCCAAGAGCAAGATGACCAGGGTGGTGTTTGTGGCAGGGTAAAATTCTGATTTTAAAGATTTTGCTGAAGAAAAAATAAGTCCATGTATTCTCAAATTTAAACAGTTGGAGCAAATGTTCCTTCCTTTTTGTCCTATCTGTAGCCATCCCAAGTCAGGTGGGAACATCGGTGGGCTGGAATGTGCTAGCCCATCTTAGTGAAAATACCTGCTGGAAAGAAGGCATACTTGTCAGAAACACGAGGCCAAGTGCAGACCCATGGCTGGTGTAGTGTAATTTTATTAGAAAAAGTTGGTGACCATTGATATAGGTGTGTTATTTTCCAATTTAACAACCATTGTGAAACAGAGAGGAATCAATGACCCCATGAATATAAAATTTATAACATGTTAAAAGGCACATGTATCAGAAAGCATCATACTTCTCAGCATCAATACTCCTGACGGAAAGCATTTTTAAAATTCTGAAAGATGGGTTTTTGTTACCTGAAGCATGCCTATTTCCAAAAAGGAAGTCCCATCTGATCCATTGCTACAAAGGAGAAATACATCACTTAGTGAGTAGGTAATTTATTGTAAAGGCACAAGTAAGGAACTGTAGGAATCTTCCCCAAACCAGTTCAAAATGAGAATGGGAGCTAGTGTTTTTATAGACAAAGGAGAGATGGAGGGGAGAAGAAAAGCAATTGATGCCAGGAGTCTTGTGAGGAGGTTATGTGTAATTTCTTAGTATTATATCAAGCACATCATACTTGTCCTGGATTTCAGTGGCTTCAGTGCCCAATGTCCTCATAACTCCTTTCTTAGGCAACTGCTCAAGGATATCAAGCATTTTGTCTCTGAAAAAAGTTACAGATCTGCTGGGTCATAAAGTACTCCTGACACCACTCTATCTGGTTTTGCTTGGAGACATTATTTTATTCTTGTAAGCAAAACTGAGAAGGTCTGGTTATTATCCTACAGGCAACTAAGTGCAAAGTGTAAACTTCTAAAATTAGATTAATACAAAAGCAGCTTTACTAGTTTTTTTTTTTTTAATTTTCAGAGCACATTTTCTAACTATCATTTTCCCTTGGCACACAACCAAATTATAGGAATGAGTGAGAATAGAAGAAACGCAGTATCAGACATTATGCACTTCAGTAACTCTCCAACTTCTCATACTTGCTCTGGCAAATACTCTAGGGTGCACTGAAACAAAAGTAGAGCTGAAGCCATCAGAAAACCTGGGAGTCATCAATCAGAAAAAACAAATGGAAGCGTTACCTCTGGGAAGTGGTGCTGTGTATTTGGAACTCTTGTTTGTCATCCTAAAGTACTATTCTGTATCTTAACCTAAGAATATTTTTTATGACCCAACACCCAATGTAGGGGGGTGGGAAATTTGTGAAAGTGTGAGTCTCAGCACTGAGTCAAACTAGCTGAATTACTATAATCCAGGCAAAATCTTTGGGAAAACTTTTCTTGGCAAGTATCTGTTTTTCTCTTTTAGGTAGAGATTCATTTGGATATGTGTGGAATGAGGCAGTGGCAGTATCCCGATTGTTCTACACAAATTGTAACACTAGTGGTGTGGAAGCTCCAAGGCAGTTCAGAACCAGTGCTCCTCACAATGAAAAATGATATGAGTCCCCTGGGATCATCTTAAAAATGCAGATCCTGATTCTGCTTTTCTACCAAGCCCCCAAGAGATGCTATTGCTGCTACTCTACATATCAAATGCTATGACTATCAAGGTCCTATTAAGGGTCTCAGCTTCCTGGGAGAAGAGGTTCTCAAAATTTGATTCCTATCAGAATCACACAAAGACCTTTTAAGACTCTGAAAGCAGAGGCAACAATGAGGAAAAATTAAGTCATAAACTCTGGTGCTGGGACACAGTCATTAGAACTTTTCAAATTCCACTGATGATGTCAGTGTGCAGGGGTGTTCCATATCCACTTAACTTCGAGTATGTAATATAATGAGGGAAATGCTTTATCTTAAAAAATATAGAGTTAGTCACAAGTTCAAAAATTCCAGAATATTTTAAAGGAAAAATTCCTTTTTTTGTATAATACACATATATTACAAGTATACAGACAAATATAAACTTTTGTATTTTTACATTTTATTAAAGATGTATATGTCTCATGTTTGATTTTTATAAAAATATTTGCAGTCATATTTCTACAGAAGATTAAACTATGGATAGAGGGGAAAAAAGCCCTTGAACACCATTTAAATATAAAATTGAATTGTGATTGAGATGGGAAAAAATTTTGTACTCCATTGTGCTATAATTTTGAAAATGTATTTTCCCCTTGACCACAAACTAAAGTATAAATTCAGCTTCTATTTTCCATATCTTCAACGTGTTCTAGAGAACATGATGTGATCTGTACCCTACTATTCCCATCCTCAATCCTCCACCACAGTACATATTTTTGTCACATCATCATGTATATTGTATATTTTTATATTTATTCATTTGCTATTTATTTTTTATTTTTTTATTTTATTGAAATATATCATTCATACATGAACAAACATAAACAATAAGTGTATAGTAAAAGTTGTGAACTTACAAAACAAACATGCATAACATTATACAGGAGTCATATACATCAACCCACCAATACCTTGCATTATTGTGAGACATTTGTTACAAATTTGTTACATTTGTTACAAATTATGAAAGAATATTATCAAAATCTTACTTCTAACTATAGTCCATATCTTATATTTAGTGTATTTCCCCCTAACCCACCCTATTATTATTTTTTAAAATATATTACCTTAGTTGTGGACTAACAAAACAATCATGTGATGGAATACTATGCTACAGTATGAAAAAATGAATATGGGACACATATGATAACATGGATGAATTCTGAAGACCTTATGCTAAGTGAGGTAAGCCAGACACAAAAGAACACACACTGCATGTTCTCATTAATATGAACTAACTATGAAGAATAAATGCATGGAGTTAAAACCTAGAGTATAGGTTATTAGGAGATAAGAAGAGGGCTGAGATGAACTACTGATGGTTAATGTATGTAGAAGTTTGAATTAACTTGATGGTAAAATTATAGAAATGTATAGAGTTGATGGTAACACATTATGTGAGTAGCAGCTAGTTTATAAATGGGAATGTGGCTGGAAAGGGTAGTCTAGGGATGTAAATGTCAATTGAAAGAAAGCTAGAGAATAATCTAGGGACTGAATAACACAGTGAAAACAAAGGTTGATGAGAATTGTGGTTGAGGGTACAGATGCAAGAGTGTCCTGTGAGCTAAAGCACGTTACTATTGCAGGGTGGTGAGAATGTGGGGAAGCATGGGAAAAATACAATTGATGTGACCTATGCACTGTGGTTAACAGCAATACTGTAATATTCATACATCTATGCCAAAGATGTATTTTGTTGATAATGGGGGAGTGTGGAAAAACATGTGCCAAATGTATACTATGGATCATGGCTTGTGCTAACGGTCTGATGATATTATCTCATAATCTGTAACAAATGTTCCACCATGGTGTGGTGTGTTGGTGAAGGGGTGTTGTATGGGAATTTTGCACATATGCTATTTATTTTAGTTCAGACAGCTTTATCTCATTAGAAGCCCAGTGTGTCAGGTTCCCTGCAGTATCTCCAGAACCTTGAGAGATTCTTGGTACAAAAATACACTTAAAAGTATTGATTTATGAAAAGAGGTATGAATGCATCATTCTAATTGACTTTCAGAATGGCTTTATCTCTTTGATCTCCAACTTTGTTTGATGGATGTAATTATGTAATTGTCTGGAAGATCTAATCAAAGTTAGTAGTGTGTGTCCCACAGAATGAAGCCCTGAATCAGTTCATAATCTGTGGAATTGGGTGTGTCCCTGAAATGTAGCCCTGATTATTTTATTAATGGTTTTCCCCATATAAAAGGAAGACAAAGTAGAGGCTCCATTTGCCCTAAGAAGAAGCTGGTCTGTACAGGACTTTGGGAGAAGAAAAAAGTGCTGCTTTCCTGTGGAGACTGCCCCAGGGCCTAGTTGACTTCACTGTCTCCTACAATTTTGGCATTGGTGAGTTCTCCAAACAACAAAGTATGAGCCAACCCCATTCTTTTAGAATTTTATAAATCCTATCTTTCTTTTTTTTTAATACATTTTTTTATTTTTTATAGATACTTAGTTTACACAAATGTTACACAAAAAAATATAGGGGCTCCCATATGCCCCACTCCCCACACCTCCCACACCCTACCACATAAACAACATCCTTCGTTAGCATGAGACATTCATTTCAATTGATAAACACATCCTGGGGCATTGCCACTGACCATGGACCATAGTTCACATTGTAGTTTACACTCTCTCCCACAAAATCCTACCTTTCTTTATGCATTTCTTTTATCAAAGCAACATCTTTCTGAGGTGGTTCTTGGAGTTTTGTAATTGGATCTCTACTCTAATTGGACTCAGTAGTACTAATGACTCCCTTTCCAATAATGAGGTTGCTAACAGTCTATGGCATGAGCTGGCAATAGAGATACGAAAAATAGCAACATTGGATTCCCTTACTTCCACGCTTATAAGAAACAAGGATCTGGGTGAGAGTGTTTTCAACACCTTAACAGAATTTTGTGGAGTAAAAAAATATAATGATGTTGGCTGGCTCCTCCTAGATACTCTGGATAATGTCACAAAAGAAAGAGATGAGCTAAAGTCTTCAAATTTGAAACTTAAATGCTGCCTGGATGATATGAAAGTTTCTACGTGTGCCTTGAAAGAAAATCTTGTCTCCTGTAGCCACAGACTTGAGATATCTGAGAATCAAACCCAGACTCTCATTGTACGAGTAGCAGAATTACAGAGGAAACTAAAATCTCAACCTCGCAGGGTTTCTGCAATTAAAGTGAAGGCATTGATTGGAAAGGAGTGGAACCCCGAGGA
>JAQZBX010064732.1:0-16450 GCA_029593785.1 Cabassous unicinctus | reverse complement strand
CAAAATGCTAAAAAAAAAAAAAAATTCAACATAATTGCTTTGTTGTTCAAAGGATTTCCTACACTGGAATATCACCCAACCCGTTCCTTATGTGAGGGCGTTCTGCACTGGTGTGCATTCTAGCAGCAAGCTGGAATCCACCTGCTTCATTTGGGCATGGACTTCATTTTGAGTTTAGAATTTAAAAGCTGGTTGCTTAGACAAAACATTTCAATTTCCCATGACCTACTGTCTTCTTTGTGGCAATACAGTTTTAGGAAGACTTGTGAACTCAGTGTTTTATGTTTAATTCTGGTCCTGGGTAAAATTGTGAATACACTGATATTTATCTTAGCCTTCTCCTATATCCCTTGCTAATCACTTTTTCTCACACTTGGGACTTGTTATTTAGAAGCCTGAGATGCTTTCCACCTGCCTACCACCAAACTTTGGGTATCTCTACTAAAGGGAAAACTGGAATTTAGGCATCAATATGGAAAGACTTCAGATGTGACAAAGACACTTCCTCTTAGAGAGATTCAGATTTTAATATGGGACCCTTGATACATCAATATCTTAAAGATACAAAGAGTTGAAGTTGTAACAATGGAATAACTGAAAAGTGGAGTGTTTCTGGAGGCAGATAACCCTGCCCTGTGTCCATGTTACCAATGTATAATGGCTCTTCCCATAGTGTGCATGAACTGATTTTAACTTTATATTAACAAACCATAGTGATTTACAATTTTATGGCTATTGAACCTTAATAACATTTAAAACAGTAAATTTAACAAAGATGTGTTTATTTCCATATATTGCTTATTACATTTTTCTTGCCACAGTTTTGTGAAAAGGCATGCCAAAATCTTTCTCTAGGGCAATTTAATAGTACTCTATGCTCTTCAAATATGAAATTCCTCTGGACAAAATGCAACATTCAAATATCTATCAGCAATACATGTCTACAAAATACATACAACATTTGGGAATAGTAACCCCCAACCCCACACCCCCACAGCCCCAGGGGGAAAAACATATATAAAATCACAGATATAACACTGATCAAGCACATTATAGCTAATATCAATTCACTTTAAGATAGCATTGCATGTGGATTCAGGAAGGGTTTAAAAATATTTGTGGATCAGAGCAAAGGGGTCAAAGGCTGAACTGAGCATGGAAAACACTAAGTTAATTGGTAGGGCAATCCTAATTAGTTGTCTCTGCCTCCTACTGTAGGCAGAAATCAATACAAGTAAATACATAGTTAGGAAGCCTATGCAGAAATTGACATTGTAATAGAAAATAAATTAAGGACTCATTACTTCCATGGGAATTTCCTATGCAATAATTTTCAGGTAAAGCACTACAGTACATTTTAAATAAGATTTTACATCAGGGTAAACATATTCCAATGATGCTTTCTTTGTTTAAAGTAAACCAACAACCTCTTTTTGGGTACCATCCTCAGAACTTATGGCACATTTTGGGGAATATTGTTTTGGCAGCAAATCTTAATCCTTTGAGAATAGATTTTATTGGTGGGGAAGCAGGCATAGGTAAGAGTGAAATGGTACCTCCTACAATACCTGGTTCATAATAGCTGCTCTGTGAATATTGAGTGTACATGATAATAAAGGAAGTCATATCATTTTGATTAAGTAAAGGATTATGAGCTTTTCTTGTGTCTCTTAAATGGAATACCTTACATTTTCTATCCGTTAGTTTGACAATATATAATTAAAGTCCCTTCGATGTGACATGCCAGTGCAAGTAAAACATAAATTTATTGGGGTAATTTCTAAATCAAATGAAATGCGTGGGATAACTATCTATTCCAAGTGGACCTAAGTTCACCTAAACTAGTTCTGCAAAGCAGAGTCAACTAAGAAATTAAGAAACACCATCAGAGTCAATCTGATAAGCCAGATCTGATAAATCCAAGTCTGGATCATGAGAAAATTCTATTTCCAAATCTTAAAAGACAAGATTTGATTACAGCAGTGTCCTTATTAAAAGGAAAAGTCAAATATTTGTGGGCCTTGTAAATACTTTTGCTACATAAAAACTATCTAAATTGCTAGCAAAAATTTATACTTTATTCAGGAGTATTGACTCACTGGATCAAAGTTTTACTTCCTAGTCTAGGCTTTCCACATTTGTCTGGTACCTAGGTCCTAGCAAACGCCCCTGTCCTTGCCCCAGACCCATCATAATCATGGCACGTGTTCTCTGAAATGTTATAAAGAATGATAAACTCAAAACTTCAGGGGTTCCTGAAAGCTGGTTCCAAAATGAGAACAAAGCAGCCGAAACTCTTTGCACATGGCTTCTCTGATGGGAGCAATTATTTCCAACCTGTCTCAAAGGGGAATTCTCTTTTAGGTGCTTAGGGAAGAGTGATAACGGTGCTGAGTATATTAGTCAAGGTTGCTTGGGAAGACCGTCTGGTGGTTATATTCTTCTGAGCACCTGAGTCATCCAACATTATTGGTGTCCCTGTAGCACAATTAGCAATGTAACATATAGAAATATTTTTAAAAATACAGTATGTAGAACTCTCAACTCTAATGTTCCTCAGATCATACCAATACCATCTCAGTTACAAGGCTTCCCCAAGGTGGAGCTGGTTTATTCGTATATTTACTTAGTTTCAAAGAGAAGGAAGCCTGCAAAAGTGGAGAAGCGTTGGTGGTCCCCATGGAGAGCGCCATTGCCCATTCTCAGCCAGACCTCATCTCCTTTGGCCAGCTTTAGCACTGCATGGTTGCTAGATGTATCTGATTTTCCTTTTGTTTCATAGCTGAAGAGAAAAAAGTGTACCAACTACTTAGTTTTCACAGCAGAGAGTCAGCTCTTCAACAAAATCTGTCCTCCCCTTCTTTCCCAGACTCTCATACATTTAAGTACAGTCCTGTGGTTGCATTCTCTAAATGGCATGTAGGCAGAAATGACCTGTGCCGCTTCTAGGCCTGGCCAATAGAACTCTCATGAACATGCCTCCATGCTCCTTCCCAATTATGACTTTCTGGAATGGTAATGACAATGAAAATCATACATTAAAACCTGGGTTCTCAAAGATGGTGTAGAGGAGAGCTCATCCTCCCCTGCCCCAAACTGTAATATTCTCCCTGAACTGTTCCATGAGAAAAAAGAAATTGTATGTTGTATGTTGGGGTCATTTCATTTTGGGTCTACATTACAGTAATTTAGCATACCCTAATTGTGGCAGATTAAATTATGTATTCTAATTTACATATGTTCTTAATCTTAAACTACATTCCTGTGTATGTGAACCCATTAAAATTGGATCTTTAAAGATGTTATTTCCAGTTAAGGTGTGGCCCCACTGAATGAGGGTGGGTATAAATTGGGATTACTGGAGGCCTTGTCAAGAGAAACCAAGGAGCCAGAGTTGGAGAGAAGACCACAGGGAAGAGCCAGAAGTAAGCAGAAACCAGAAGAGCAAGAAGAAAGGAGAGGACATCGCCATGTGATGTGAGGCAGGAATTCAAGCTAAGGAGCCCCAAGGACTGCAGCAAGCCAGCTCTGGAATGCTACCAACTCATATAAATTCCTGTTGTTCAGCCAAAATCAGTTTGTGGCATTTGTGATAGCAGCTCAGACAAACTAGCACACTAACTAAACTTGAATTTGGTACTGAAGAAGGGTGCTGCCATAATCCAAACTAAAATATGTTGTATCAACTCATGACCAGGCAGGGAGCAGTGAGGAAAACAGACATTTTGGGCTAGAAAGCTGGAGCTCCATGTTATGTCGTGGCAAAACATCTTGTAAAACACATGCTAATTTGCAAGGTAGACCTAATATCTACTAAACTTGTACTCTAAGTAAGAGAAGTAATTGGACAAAAAGCTAAAATATTGTTTGCTATTATTTGAAAGATTTTCCTAAAAAAGATGAGCTTAGACAAGAACTGATAGGTTTAAAGCAGAGGAAGCAAATAGAATCTATAAAGTTGAGGCCTAACTGGGTTTGAAAACCCAAGTGCTTTTACACCTCCAAGACAGAGGTAACGTTGTCTTCCCATTAAGACTTCTCATTCAATCAAATAGATACAGCCTGTGGCAGCATCAGATGGGCTTAAAATATTTTGCCATTGTACCCAAAGCTATTGTTTTAGAAGTCCTCATGGTAGCCAACCAAGTTGAGAGAGAAAGAGGCATGGGGGCAAGGAAGCAAAGAAATAGACTGAAAAAAAATCTATCCGTCAAGAAAAGAACATCAAGTATGGCTTGCTAACATATGTAGCTGACCTGAAGCAAATGGAGCAAAAGCCTATTAAGTTTTTGAGGAAAGAGTATTGTCAAAAAACCTAAACTTACCCTAAAAATGCTAGAGATGTTCAAGTAGATACTCTTAACTTTCAAATTTGCATAGAAGGAAGCTGTGAAAGAGCCCCAAGGAGGATCTACTCAGCTTTTGGATGTGCCCATGGGAAAAATGGACAAGGGAGACTCTTTCAGAGAACAGAATCTGAAGACAAAGAAAAAAATAGCCAAGGAACTGATTTCATTCTGGGACAGATGCATTAACCGAAGTTTAGACGGGATCCCATGGGGGTAAGATGGGAGCACATGTATATTTGAACCTTTGCAAGGTAGGCCTAATACCTACTGAACCTGTACTCTAAGTAAGGGAAGTGGTAGCATAGTGGCAAAGAAGCTAGCTGTGCACAAGAATTCGCTTTCCCCTTTTCCATAGACCCTAGACTATATTTCCTCGCCTTCTTTGCACTGGGGGAAGAAGGAGGAGGTCTAATGAAGTTCTCTGAATGGAATTCCTTTAGCAAAAGAATTTCCACAAGCTCTTTGCTCTTTCTTTCTCCTGACTCTGGCAATGATAATGACCAGAGAGAATTTAGAAGCCAGTGTAATCAATACTAGGTGGAGAATCCCTCTCCCAACTCTCCCACAACCCTCTCCTCCAAGAAATTTTCCTCTAAAATGGTCAAGAAAAATCAAGTTCTATTGTGTTTGTGCCCCTATAATTTGAATCATTTTTTTGCAGCAGTTATACTTCCATAACTCATCTTTTTCTCTTTTAACATTTCAAAGACATCCTCCCACTCAGGACAGTCTCCAGAAGAAAATATGACAATCTTTACAAGTCATTAAAAAAAACAGGAAAAAGATAACAGTGACCACGTTTTTCATAGATAACTCACAGAGCATATAATTATGGGGAAGGTTTCGGCTTGGTGCACATCCTAGGCTTACATCAGAATGAATTGCAATATTTCTTTCTAAAAGAATTTTCCCCCAAGGAGCCCTAAGGCCAAGTTGCTGTGATCAGCAGGAGAAGCACAGTTTAAATAGGAGACCTAGTCCCAGCTCTCTCAATCTGCCAGCATAGGGGGGCAATAAAGAAAACCACCAACAGGGTTTGGCTTTAGGAAAAAGGGGACAGGAAAGTAGGAAAGCAGAAGAAAGAGCAGAAAAAGAAGGGGCAGCAGGGAAGAGTTAAGAAAAGAATGCAAATGGTTGGTTATAGGAAGTGTTGCTAGTAATTAGTAGAAGGCCCTGTGTCAACCTGTTGAAGCTCAAATTCATCAAATATATTTCTTCCAAAATAGTAGTTATAATCTGGCCATATATTGGTATATGGGAGCACTCACTGAGGACAGAGAAGATGCCAGACTCCGTTGATCCCTGGTATTGGGCATCCTGTGAACAAACAATGACCTGTATGGCATGTGTGACAGAAAAGGCCACCCACCTGTACATACTGAAGACTGTATTGCCGTTGTGCATGAGGTACACATACACTTCCTCTACATCCTCATGCTTCATCATGCTGAAGGTGAAGAAATACACACCTGAAAAAGGAGGTATTTTTCTATGTTTATATTAACATATTCATACTGAGGACCCAGAGATAGCAGGGAGATGTGCCAAATGACTTTACCCTTCTTTGTTTGATATTCTATATAGCATGTAGCTTCCTCTTTTTTTTTTTTTTTTAAGATTTATTTATTTATTCCCCCCGCCCCCCTTTGCACACACTGTCTGCTCTTCGTGTGCTCTTCTGCACTTGTCTTCTCTTTAGGCGGCACCAGGAACCGATCCTGGGACCTTCTGGAGTGGGAGAGAGGCTCTCAATCTCTTGAGCCACCTCAGCTCCCTGGTCTGCTGCGTCTCCCACTGTCTCTCTTCTGTGTCTCCTCCTGTTGCATCATCTTGTGCATCAGCACTCCTGTGCAGGCCAGCACTCCTTCACGGGCCAGCTTGCCACGCAACCCAGCTTGCCTCTCACCAGGAAGCCCTGGGAATCAAACCCTGTACCTCCCATATGGTAGACAGGAGCCCAATCACTTGAGCCACATTTGTTTCCCTGTAGCTTCCTCTTGACTTTTATTTGCATGAGTATCTCTTTATCTGCTCTCAACTTCAAACTTCTTTACATTTTCTTGAGACTTTCTCAATGTTTATCTGGGCATCCCCCCAAGATTACAAAGTTCTTAAGGAAAGGAGTCTACCTCATTATTCTGGTTTGAGTCTTTTGTGGACCCCAGAAAGTTATGATCTGAAGCCAACCCATTCCTGTGCTTGTAAATCTATTCATGTGGGACCCTTTGATTGGGTTGAATTCAGTTGGGGGCCTATGATTGGAGTACTTCAGTGAGGCATGACCCAGGGTGGGTCTCAGCCCTCTTGCTGGAGTCCTTTATAAATGGGAAAAACATACAGAGACACATAGAGAAAGAAAGCTGCCACTTGACCCTGCCATATGAGAGAGGACTCCAGAGTAGCCTGCAGCCACAGTAAGAAGAGAAACTTTGAGGGGCTGAGAGAGAGAGGCCAGAGGGATGAACCATATGCCTTATCACCCGCAACTGAGCTTAGGAAGAAAGTGAGCCTGGAGGAGGAGGAGACCAGCCGCCATTTTGCCTTGCCACATATCAGGAGTCCAGGATTGTCAGCAGCCAACCTCTGGTGAGACAGCATCTCTAATTATGCCTTGATTTGGACATGTCCACAGTGCCAGAACTGTAAGATTTTACTCTAATAAATTCCCATTATAAAAGCAAACCTATTTCTGGTATTTTGCATTGACAACCTTTAGCAAGCTAAAACACTCATTTTGGCCCTATCTCCCTGTCTCTTCTTCTGACAAAGAGCTTAGGGTAAAATACATGCTTTTTCTAGTACAGGTTAACTGCATAAACAAAAAACAGCAGGATCTGCATAAACAAAGTACAGAGGCCTGCTTGGGATGAGCACATGGCCTTTTGCGGCCTAAGAAAATGAGTCAAGTGTAACATTACAATGGATGACTACATTTGCTATAGGTGTTAGTCAAAGATGAGGAGGTACTGGATCACAGAATAAATGTCTACTAGTTCTAAAGCAATAGTGCCAGTAATTTCTCAATTTATTCACTGTAAGCTGGTGAAATTAATGTACACTAAACAGCAAGATCCAACCTAGCATTGGGTATATGGGAATCCTTTAAATTTGTGAATTTTCTGTAATCTAAAGCTTCTCTGAAGATAAAGTAAAAAAAAAAAAAGACACTGAGGGAACATATGGAAGAAACTGTCACTGTCCATAAAAGGAAACAGATCTTACAGTGATGAAAGACAAAATAAATAAAAATTTTTCTTTTATTTTTATATTTTATTTGTTATTTATTATTAATAATATTTTATTTTCTTATTAATTTTATTTGGTTATTTTTTGGCTTTGTTTTTGGGGAGGTTTTGGATCGCAGAAGGGTCATGACTGTGGCAGGGGAGGATCACTGGTACCGGGTGTTGGTGATGGGGGGATGTGTGGGGAGGGGTGCACCTGGGGCATGCCTCTAAGGCATACGAATATGTTCAAATGCTCATGGGGTATTGTCTCGGTGGGTGGAGACCCACACAATAACCGTTCCCATCCGGGGGATTTCTGCTACATTCTCTAATAGAGCAGCAAGAATCCCCCAAGTACATGAGCAGTGCCTAGTGAAGGAGGACAGACCATTATACCAGGCCCTTGATATTGATGATTGTACTCAATAACCTTTTCTTGTGAAATTGAAACTTAGCCTAGTATTAAATATTGCCTCAGAGTTACCTCCTGAAAGCCTCCTTGTTGCTCAAATGTGTCCTCTCGCTAAGCCAAACTCAACATATAAACTCAGTACCTTCCCCCACCAGTGTGGGACATGAGCCACACTGGTACCAAGGGATTATTACCAAATGCTGACTAGTGATACATCTGGAAAAAGTCCTTGACCAAAAGGAGGAAATAGTAAATACAAATGAGTTTTTATGGTTAAGAGATTTCAAAGTGAGTCCGGAGGTCATTCTTATGCTTATGCATGACTCAGCAGGATCTCAATGACTGCCAGTAAACAGTGCCTCAAGTAGGGGGCTCCTGAGGGCTCTAGAGACATTTAGACACTAATAAACAGGGCAGACAATCTCAAGAATTCAGCACCTTGTCAGTGGGTCTTACTTTGGAATATAAGCTCCCCAGTTTATCAGAATAAGACTTATTTATAATTTCCCTATACTTGGCTCTTTGCCCCTTTTATTTGAACCTATAATTAGCCCTATACATGTTACCTATATGTCTCAGAGACTTAAATCTTCATTCTGTTCATATGCTGGTTGAGCCCTGAATCTCAGCAGAGTTACAACACCTACTCTCCAGTTCATTGGACTCACCCAGGACAGCTAACAAAAGGATGATGATGGACAATGCCCATCCCAAAAAACAGAGAGTATCTACAACTGCGAGCAAGGCAGTTCCATCCATCTGCCCCATGGGATCTAAGCCCCTTCTCAATCAGAAACAGAGTGCGCTTCACCATCCCAGAATCATCAAGATTGGGGAATGAACATTGGACTAAAGTAGACTTATTATTATTCTATTATTATTCTATTATAGACATTATTATTCTAGCAATGAGAGAACATGTATCGTTGATATAAAGGCAGTGGCCAATAGCGATCCTGAAGGGAGAGAGAAAGATGAATAGGTATAACATGGGGGCATTTTGGGGGCATTGTAATTGTCCTGCATAACATTGCAATAACGGATATAGGCCAATATACATTTTGTCAAAACCTATAAAATTGTGTAGGTCAAAGTGTAAACTATAATGTAAACTATAGTTCATGGTTAGTAGCAATGCTTCAATATGTGTTCATCAATTGTAGCAAATGTGCCACACAATGAAAGATGTTGATGTAGGAAGGTGTGGGAGGGGGAGGGGCTGGGGTATATGGGAATCCCTTATATTTTTGATGCAATATTTATGTAATGTAAAGCTTCTTTAAAAAAAATAAATAAAAATAAAAAAAGAAAAATATCCCCAATCATAAAAAAAAGAAGAATCCTACCTAGGCTCAGCAGGTTCAGATGATCCTCATTTCCACATATTTTAAGAGATGTGAATTTTCCTGTAAGAGCTTTGGGCTCTTTTAAATTGAAAGCAATTTAATATGACCTGACACACTCTAAATACCGGCATAGAAAATACTTCTACTGAATGTTTAAGAATAATCCAACAGCAGAGAGACAAGCTAAATGGGAATCTTCCAGATTCCAAATGATCTTGGAATTGGGACTGCATTTTGGAAAGGTGAATATAAGTCATCAAACGCTTATTGGTTTCCATGTTACACGTTTAAACTAATGGCCTTGCAAGAGAAAAACCCAGAAATATTTAAAATGTAGTGGGCAAGTCTATGCTTCTTTCCAAACGTGCAATCAAGTAAGATAGAAGTTGTGATGATGTCATGTTGATCCATCTGTTTCTGAGTCAAGTTGAACCAAATGAATAAAGTAAATATTATACTTCATTAAGTGCCATGCATGCATATTCAATGCACTGGGAATACAGAAAGTGGTATAAAAATCAGTCATGTCCATTCACATGCCTGGTGAAGGGCCCACAGATGAAAGTAAAGGCAGACAAAAATTACAGGGCTCAAAGAAAGTGGTAGTATATACATGTTGAGGATTTTTACATTTTACAAAACTTCTTTTTAGACACTCTTTCCCCCCTAAAAAGGACAATTTTCAATGCTTCAAGAAGATAAAGCTGGGACTAAAATGACAGGAGAAGATATTATTTTCCTGAAACTATGAGTATTATGAAAATAATTGCAGAAACATTTTAGAAATAGCAGTCTCAGAAACCACACAGTGAATAAATGAAATGTCTAGAGTTGGAAATACAGAAGTGTATATGTGTTATGACCATACGTGGCTTTCCTCTTCAAGGGAAGGTACTGAAACTAGAGGCAACACACTTGCATTACAGTTTTTGAGTCTTTGTTTTACTGTAATTGCAAAATCAGCTTTCTCTGCTTCATCACTCCCAAAGTTGAAAAGTGAAAATGGTCATTTTTGCAACCTAATGTCTGAGGTTTAAATAGTAAACTGTGAGAGTCAAGTGATGGTCATTATTGTTGGACTAATATACCCAAGAGAGTCCTAAAAAACTAACTAAATCCTTGGACTTCAATTATAAAGCAATTGAAAACAATAGGACCATTGACCAGGCGTATCTAGACACTTATATAATCTTGTGGCACAGAGAGTGTATAACATTACAATTGCAGGAAAATTATAACAAACCATGAGAGCAGAAAATCACATAAGGACATTAAAGTCTATTAAACTGTGACAAAAGATTGCTTCTAGCACTTCATACATCACTTCATTTCTGACTGTAACTGCCTAAAAAAGGGCACACATTCTTGTATTTTATGCATGATTGTTTTGTACACTCAGAACTTCTCTAACAACAACAAAAAAAGTATCTGTGACAATTCTAACATGGGCTATTGCATCTATCAGAATTTTCTTTTTTTTTTTTTTTTTTCCTTCTGGAGACCATATAAGGAAATAGGGAGAATTAGCAAAAACAGAAAAATTATCCATTTTATGCAAAACTAGGAGACAGAAGTGTGACCACACAAGGAAAACAGAGGCACCATACTGGAAAGAATCAATCAGTCCCATGGCAGCAGGGACGGTTATTGAGTTATTGAGCCTGGCAGGTTGCCTTGGTGCCTCTTCCTCCCCAAGAAACTGCTGCATATAGCTGGTCTGGGGAAACCCAACTCATTCAACTGTAAGTTAACAGAATAAAATATAAAAGAAGAGTGCAAATTACTAATAGATGAAGAATACAGACCAAGAAGAAATGTTGTTTGTAGCACATGATAAACATAACCAAATATTCCATCATGAGTTTAAATATATTAATGAAACAAATACCTCTATGGAAGAACATTATAATAGAATGCAAGGACTTATGGAAGAAATGGCCAAACAATAGGTGGAACTTAAAAACTGGGGCGTTATGACTAAGTAAAACATAGAAGAAGAAAAATGAAATATCACAGATATAAGACAGAAGATATTAGAAGAAGCAAAAGGGTAAATGAACTCTAAGAAGATACAATTAGAGACAAGGAGGATAGAAATTTGAAAAACAAAAAATATGAAATGGAAACAAAGAACAACAAAATATTAGAGAAAATGATAGATACAGAAAAGATTAAGAAAAGTCAAAAGCAAAATAAGCAAAGTATAAATGGTGTCTTCAAAGAAGTTAACCAGTGATGTACTAAAGTGAGGGAGAAGCATGTGTGGGAGTGGTCCACTCCAGGGAGTAGGAGTATTTTATCACTGACCTTATTTAGAATTGCTGGCATATGATGATAATAAAAATCCACTGATTTTTAATTGGTTTTATTATACTTCAAAAACATTCTATAGACAATGTACCCCCTTATTGCTTGACCACTCCCACTGTCTTTCTCCTTTGGTACACCAAGGAAAAGAACAACAGTGAAATATACACTTCTACTTATATTCAAAATTTAAGAATATAATTAAAGGAAAGTTTTCTAGACAAAAAGAAGATGCTGTACAGCACGAAAAATTGATCTAGAATGATCAATACTTATCCAGAAAAAGTCATTGGACTTTGAAGATAAAGAAAGAATACTCTGGGGACCAAGCAAAAATATTAATTCAATTATCAGAGGAAAATGTCAGAATTATTTCAGAGTTTTCCAAGCCACAATTCCAGAAGATGACATTGAAAATGCAGCTCAAGGTTTTTATATATAGCCTAGGTAACTGACAAAGAATACATAAAGTCTCAGAAAATATTGGTGTCATAAAACTTCTTGAGAAAATAACCAGAAGATGAAGTTCATCTAATCAAGTGATGTCTGGGAAATTTGTTAAAAGGACTAACAATGACCACAGAATATATTTAACTGCAGGATACGTCTAAACAATAGGTGGGGATATTATTGGCAAAGTAGAATGTAATTGCCACATATCCTGACAATGTATAAATGATTCAATCACTAAAAATTTTAAAGAGAAGGGGGAAAGAAGGCAGAGCACAGAAAAATCCCATTGAAAGGCTATTTGTAACAGCTAGGAGTCAAACTCTGTTATTTAAAGTTGCAAATGGAGCAATTAAAACATGACTTAAATCATTCATAAAGCGTGAAAATAAACACTAAGAAATATAACCCTCTTGCCTGAAATTGGGTAGTGAAGGGGAGAAAGGAGAAGGCAGAGGAAGAGGAATAGATACTTCTAAAGAAGTGAGGTCTAAGGATAATACATAAATATAATGATAAAGGTGGACAAATATACAAACCTTCCCAAATATCAGGAAAAAAATAGCAAAACCAACAAAAACTAAGCAAAAAAATGTAGCATGAAATAATATGACAAGCTAAATATATCTATTATAACAATAACTATAAATAGACCTAACTCACCTATTAAAAAACACAGACTATAACATTAGATTCCAAAGAAAAACTCAATTGCAGCAGTATGCAAAGGACATAACTAAAACAAAGGCAGTAGGAAATATAACAAAGTAAAGGAGGCAAACGATAGGAAGACAGGGGATTACCATATAATATCAAAGGTACATTTATCCTCGAAAAAAGCATTAAATGAGACAAAGAATGGATATTATAATAATGCTAAATGGTACAACTCATAATGAATATATAATAGTTGCTATTATTTATGTGCCAAAAAGAGCAGAGCAGCATCTTTAATAACGCAGAAATATAGGAGACAAAAGGCAAAGTAGGCAGGAACACTCTGGCAATAAAATACTTTACTTAAGCTCTCTGTCTAAGCCAGATCAACTGTAAATCAAAACAATAAGCACAGATATACAAGACCTGAACAATCTAATTAATAAAGAAGATCTGACATACATGAGTATATACTGAAATTAGATATTATAGCTTCTTTACAATTGCCCAAGGAATATTCATGGAAATCAGCTCTTATTTTGACTACAAAGGAAACCTTACAGTAATAGAGGTGAAAAATTACTTTGATGGTTATATCTGTAAACTTGATCCAGTTGAGGAAGTAATCAGTGCACTTGAAGATAGAGCTCTAGAAATTACCCAAACTGAAACACAAAGAGAAAAAATGGGAAGAAAACAGAGTATCCAATCCATATCACTTGTCATTGATATGGTAATATCAAATAATATTGCTTATGCTTAATTAGAATCCCAAAAGGAGAAGAGTGTGATATTGGGGCAGACAAAATATTTGAAGAAAACCTGTAGAAAATTTTCCAAAATTTAATGTCAGATGCTAGAGATCCAAGAAATTCAGAAATCACCAAATATAATCACCTTCCTCCTCTCCCAAAAAAACACAACCTAGGCATATCATATTCAAATTGCTAAAGACAAAAGACAGAGAGAAAAATTTTGAAGGTAACCAGAGAAAAGAGAAGTTGGAACAAAGACAATTGGAACAAAGGTAAGAATTACATCAGGCATCTTTTAGGAACCATCAAACTAGAAGACATCTTTAAAGTGCTGAAAGAAAAAAAAAAAAAAAACCCACCAAAAAACATGTCAACCCGGGATTCTACACTCCATGAAAATAGCTTTCAAAAGTAAAGAATAAATAAAGATTTCCCTGGTTAACAAAACTGAAATAAATTATTGCCATCAGGCTTATTCTAAGAAAAATTAGAGAAAGTTCTTCAGGCAGAATTTTTAAAATATATTTTTAAAATTTCCCAACCATGGCATTCTTGACATTTTGAAATGGATAATTCTTTATTATGTTTGCATAAGAGGGGCTTTTGTGCATTGCAAAATGTTTAGCAACATTCCTGGTCTCTAACCATAAAATGCTTATAGCACTTCCTACCCAGTCATGACAGCAAAAATGCTTTGAGGCATTGCCAAAAGTCCCTTGGGGGTAGGGAATAATCTCCAGTTGAGGAGCACTGTTTTCAAAGATAACTTAGTGTCTAAAGCAAAAATGGCAGAAATTTAAATGTATTTATAGCATACATAAAATTTAAAGTAGGACAACAGTACAAAAGATGAAAGGAAAGATTAGGGATATACTGTTGTAAGGTCATACGCTGCATTTTAAGCGATCTAATATTATTTGAAGTTATATTCTGACTAATTAAAGGTTAATATTCTAACCTTAAGGCAACGTCTAAGAAAGATTTAGAAAAGAGGTTAAAAATAAGTGAATAAAGGAGATAAAATAAAGGAGATAAAATAGAATCATAAAAAATGCCTAATTTACTCAAGAGAAGGAAGAAAAGGAGAAAAAAGCAATAATAATTGCTTTTGCTTAATTAGAATCCCAAAAGGAGAAGAGTGTGATATTGGGGTAGACAAAATATTTTCTATTATTATAATAATAATAGAAAACAGAAAAGGATAGAATTTAAATTGAGCATGTTAATAATCATGTTAAATGTGAATTATCTAAATACACTGGTTAAAAGAAAGAGATTGTGAGCTTGCATTAAAAAGCAAGACCAACTATATGTTGTCTACAAGAAAATCACTTTAAATATGAAAATATATGTTAAAAGTAAAAGTATGGAAAAATATGTCATGCAAGCACTAATCAAAAGAAAGCTGGAGTAGCTATAATATATTAAACAAAGTAGACTTCAGAAATATTATCAAGGATAAAGAAAGACTTTATGCGATGATAGTCAATTCCCCAACAGCCTAAATATCCTTTAAACCAAGAATGGATAAATAAACTGTGATATATCCATTCGATGGAATACTACTTAGCATTTAAAAGGAAAACACCACTGATTCACACAAGGACATGGATGAATCTCAAATATATGTTGCTAAGTGAAAGAAGCCAGACCCAAAAAGCTATATATTGTATGATTCCATTTATATGGCATTCTGGAAATATAAGGATGGAAAACAGCTCAGTATTTGTTAGGGGTTGGGTTGGCAGGAGTGAACTACAAAGGGATAGCACAAGGGAATTTTGGGGTTGATGGAATTGTTCTGTTGATACTGTGGCGGTGGATTTAATTTCTGTATTTCTATGCAATTGTCAAAGCTCAAAGAATTTTGCAACACAAAGAATGAATTTTACTGTAATGCAAATATTTAAAAAATCAACCAGAACATGGGGGAAACTCAAGATGAGATTTTGACAAATAAATCTAACTGTATTACAAACGAATGATGTAACTTCACTGAAGAGCATGGGGAAGAAAGCATCGGACAGTATTTGACTGACTACTGTAAGGCTAAAGATAAAAAGAACTGTATAAAAACTTTGAATCCTAGTTAATTTTTTCCTCATGTGATTTGAGTTAATAAGTCTGTACTGGTTTATCTGAATACTGTAGTTGACCAAATAAGTAAATATATTACAGATTATGAGAGCCAGATTCTAAGAAAGAAGTTACAAATAAACAAAGGAGAATGCTAGAATTAACTCTGTGGTACTGGATTGGAATCAGATGTATCAGTATGAATTCATGATGTTTTTTTGAAAAAATACACACTATGTACATATAGGCAAATACAGAAATAAATATAGATATGTTTGTATGCATGCGTTAGTATGTATACTTTTATTCCCTAGCTCTAGATCTTTGAAAAGATCTAGGTGCAGTGATATCCCAGTAGCAATGGCACATCGAACACCCAGATCTTGGTTTCTAAATACCATTATTGGATAAAATGAACCAGGGCTTTTTTGAAAAATGGGTAATTCCAGAGCTTGGACAGGGAAAAATGCAAGATGTGCCTGATGAATCATGTGGTGCCAGCAACTAAGGAGGTTGTAGTATGAATATGTCCCATGTCCCAACCCCCAGAAGCCATGAATAGTACCTTATATGGCAAAAAGACCTTTGCTGGTGTGATTAGGGATTGTGAGACAGAGACACAGGGTTATCCAGGTAGGCCCAGTGTAATCACAACTCTCCTTATAAGAGAGATGCAGGGGAGTGGATGTAGCTCAAGTGGTTGGGTGCCTGCTTCCCATGTGCAAGGTCCCAGTTTTGATCCCCAGTGCCTCCTAAAACAAAACAAACCAACCAAACAAACAACAACAACAAAAAACTAGGTCTCGTTGGGGAGCAGATTTAGCTCAGTGGTTGAGTGCCTGCTTCCCATGTTTGAAGTCTGGGGTTCAAT
>JAQZBX010064731.1:0-16437 GCA_029593785.1 Cabassous unicinctus | reverse complement strand
ATTTATAGCCCTAAATGCCTATATTAAAAAACAAGAAAGAGCTAAACTCAAATATTTAACTGAACAACTAGAGAAACTAGAAAAAGAACAGCAAACCAATCTCAAAGCAAGCAGAGGGAAAGAAATAATAAAGATTAAAGCAGAAATAAATGAAAATGAGAACCGAAAAACAATAGAGAAAATCAACAAAACCAAAAGCTGGTTCTTTGAGAAGATCAATAAAATTGACAAACCCCTTGCTAGACTAACAAAGAAAAAAAGAGAGAAGATACAAATAATACAATCAGAAGTGAAAGGGGGGAAGTTACAAATGACCTGACAGAAATAAAAATCAGAAGAGGATATTAAGAGAAACTATATGCCAACAAACTAGACCTGGATGAAATGGACAAATTTCTAGAAACGCACAACCGACCTACACTGACGCTACAAGAAATACAAGAACTTAACAAACCAATCACATTTAAGGAGATTGACTCCGTCATCAAAAATCTCCCAGCAAAGAAAAGTCCAGGATCAGATGGCTTCACAGGTGAATTCTACCAAGCATTTCGAAAAGAATTAACACCAATCCTGTTTAAACTCTTCCAAAAAATTGAAGAGGAGGGAAAATTACCCAACACATTTATGACGCCAACATCATCCTAATACCAAAGCCAGATAAAGATTCTACAAGAAAAGAAAATTACAGACCAATCTCTCTAATGAACACATATGCAAAAATTCTCAACAAAATACTTGCAAATCAAATCCAACAGCATATCAAAAGACTTATACATAACGACCAAGTGGGATTTATTCCTGTATATGCAAGGCTGGTTCAACGTAAGAAAATCAATGTAATACACCACACTAACAAATTGAAGGAAAAAAACCATATGATCATCTCAATAGATGCAGAAAAGGCATTGGACAAAATCCAACATCCTTTTTTGATAAAAATATTTCAAAAGATAGGAATAAAAGGAAAATTCCTCAATATGATAAAAGGCATATATGAAAAACCCACAGCCAACATCATACTCAATGGGGAAAGGTTGACAGCTTTCCCTCTAACATCGGGAACAAGACAAGGATGCCACTGTCACCATTGCTATTCAATATTGTACTAGAAGTTCTAGCTAGGGCAATGTATTAGTCATGGTTCTCTCGGGACACAGAATCAACAGGAGATATCTGTCAATAATATGAGATTTTAAAAAAGTCTCTCATGCGACCGTGGGGATACACAAGTCCAGGTTCCGCAGGCAGACTGCATACCAGGGGCTCCAATGAAAGTCTGATGAAAGGTCCTTGATGAGTTTCTGGGAGAAATTGGCTGTCCAACGACCAGCTGAGAAATTCTCTCTGAATGTTGAAATCACTTCCCCTTTTAAGGCATTCAACTGATTGGATAAAAGTGTCACCCATTGATGATGCAATCCCCCTGATTGATGCAGATGTAATCAGCCATCCACGCAGTAAAACTCACTGGTGATCGAAGTCCACAAATGCTCTTGTATTACAATTAGCCCAGTGCTTGCTGGACTAACACCTGGACACAATTACCTGGCTGAGTTGACACATTAGCCTAACCATTGCAGGCAATCAGACAAGAAAAAAAAATTAAAGGTATCCAAATAGGAAAAGAGGAAGTAAAACTCTCACTGTTTGCAGATGACAGTTAGAAAATCCTGAGGCATCCACGACAAAGCTACTTGAACTAATAAATGAGTTCAGCAAAGTGGCAGGATACAAGATCAACACACAAAAATCAGTAATCTTTTTGTACACTAGTACTGAAGAACCTGAGGAGGAAATAAGGGGAAAAATTCCATTTTCAATAGCAACAAAAAGACTCAAATACCTAGGAGTTAATTTAACCAAAGAAGTACAGGACCTATATGCAAAAAACTACAAAACAATGCTAAAAGAAATTTTAAAAGACCTAAACAAATGGAAAGACATTCTGTGTTCATGGATTGGAAGAATAAATATCGTGAAGATGTCAATCTTGCCCAAACTGATTTATAGATTCAATGCAATACCAATGAAAATCCCAACAGCTTATTTTACAGAATTAGAGAAGGCAATTACCAAATTCATCTGAAAGGGTAAGTTCACCTGAATAGCCAAAAGCATTCTAAAAAAGAAGAACGACGTGGGAGGAATTTCAGTGCCTGATCTTGAAACATATTACAAAGCTACAGTGATCAAAACAGCATGGTACTGGCATAAAGACAGACAAATCGATCAGTGGAATAGAATTGAGAACCCAGAAATAAACCCTCACCTATACAGTCAACTGGTTTTTGACAAACCTACCAAGCCCACGCTAATGGGAAAAAAACAGTCTCTTCAACAAATGGTGTTGGGAGAACTGGATATATATAACCAAAAGAATGAAAGAGGACCCCTATCTCACCCCCTATACAAGGATCAACTCAAAATGGATCAAAGATCTAAATATAAAAGCCAGGACCATAAAACTACTATAAGAAAATGTAGGGGAACATCTTCAAGACCTTGTAGTAGGTGGTGGTTTCTTGGACCTTACACCCAAAGCACGTGCAACAAAAGAAAAAATAGATAAATGGGACCTCCTCAAAATTAAACACTTTTGCACCTCACAGGAATTTGTCAGAAGGGTGAAAATGCGGCCAACTCAATGGGAAAAAATATTTGGAAATCACATATCTGATAAGGGTTTAATATCCAGGATATATAAAGAGATGTTACAACTCAACAATAAAAAGGCTAACGACCCAATTTAAAAATGGGCAAAAGACTTGAATAGACATTTGTCCAAAGAAGAAATACAAATGGCAAAAAAACACATGAAGAAATGCTCAACATCACTCATGATTAGGGAAATGCAAATCAAAACTACAATGAGATATCATTTCACACCTATCAGAGTGGCCACTATTAAAAAGACAGAACTACAAGCGTTGGAGAGGATGTGGAGAGATAGGAACACTTCTTCACTATTGGTGGGAATGCAGAATGGTACAGCCACTATGGAGGACTGTTTGGCAGTTCCTAAAGAAATTGAATATAGACCTGCCACGTGACCCTGCAATACCACTACTGGGTATATTCCCCAGAAGAACTGAGAGCAGTGACACGAACAGACATCTGCACACCGATGTTCATAGCAACATTATTCACCATTGCCAAAAGTTGGATACAACCCAGGTGTCCATCAGCAGGCCAATGGATAAACAAACTGTGGTCTATTCACACGATGGAATATTATGCAGCTGTAAGAAGAAATGAAGTTGTAAAGCGTATGACAATATGGATGAACCTGGAGGACATTATGTTGCGTGAAGCAAGCCAGACACAAAAGGACGAATACTGTATGAAATTTGTTACCATGAACCAAATAAATTGTGTAACATATTGTTTGATTAAAAATTTTTTATATGTATCCATTACATTTAATTGAGAAATGAATATATTTATTCATCTGTGTTTACTTTTTAGTTTTTAATTGTTTATATTTTCAATTATTAAATATACAAAATAAAGTAAAAAAAAGAGTTTTAAGCAGGGTTGTGATTTGGAGAGATCACTCTGGTGGTTTCTTAGAGGATGAATATGAGGGAGGGCAAGACTGGAAGCAGAGAGAGATTATATTTCATTGAGTCCAAGGGACACATTTTTCACAATTTAATTTGGGATGTTTCATTATACCATTAATCAGACAGCAGTCATGCTGTATTTGTCATTATCTGCCCATGCACATCGAAACTTACAAAATGGGTGTCTGAGGCTTGGAAAAAATTCCAGAGACTGAAGAGGAACATTCTTTTAAGAAATGCGGGATCACCAAAATCCTTGCTGGCATGCAAACCATGGATATCTAAGACTGAGTAAAAACATAACAAAACAACAACAACAACAACAACAAAAACCCCACAAAACTAATTGTAAGGGTCAGCCTCTGTTACCATGTTATTTCATTTCTATTTTCCTTTGTATGCACAAGATTGACATAGGATAAAGATCTATCTCTGTTTAAATCGATGCTTTCAATAAGTAGAATAAAAATTCTAAGTGATAAAGCATTGTGTCACAGTTTATTTGAAACCTTTTTTCTTAGCAGGCCATAAAAACAATGGTGAGTTTTATAACTGACAGCAAGAGATAATGGTCTGAAGTGGGACAGTAAGAGAAGGGAAGGAATTCTTTAAATTCCAAGAAGGGAAAATGCACTTGGTGAATTATGGGACGTGGGGATAAAGGTGAACAGGGCGGAAATCTAGGATGGCTTCCAGATTTCTGGTTTTGGGCAACTGATTCAATGTGGTAACCTACCCTGAGAAGGATAGGAGGAGCAGAATTTGGAGGGGAGAGCTTCAATTTAGGATACACTAGGGGAAGGGCTTGTTGGCTATGCTGAAGGAAACGAATGAACCGAGCCTTCCAACTAGCTTTGGTCGGACGAAACTCCGCGCCCGGCAGGGGGCACCGAGAGCCTGCGGCTCTACCTAGAGGGGTTCTGCATCCTCAGAGCTGTTCGTCAGACGCGGGGAAGCGGGGAGGAGCGACGGCAGGTCTGGGCGCTCGGACGGTGGCGACCAACGAGCCGCCGCCTCTCCCGAGACCCCAGAGTCCCGGCGCCTGCGAGCGCCTAGAGTGGCTGGACCCACCCGCACCGGGCGCGCCAGGAACGGCTCAGCGGTTGGCTGGGAGGCGCCACCTGTGGCGGCCGCCCTTCAGCGCGCGGGCCCAGGGCCAGCCCGCCCTGTCGCCGAGCTGGACAGGTCAGCAAACTACGGACATCAGCGCAGGGCTCGCCCGGCTCTCCGCGGCCGGGATAAGCCAGCTGGGACCCGCCAGTTTGCCGCGCGCGCGAGGCGTGAGCGGGCTTTCGCCGCTGCCCCCCGCGCCTGTCCTGAGCGTGGATTGGGCCGTGGGCTTCGCGTCACCAGGAGGCGTGGCCGGCACGAATAAAGCCTGGGGCCCGCGGCGACAGCCGAGTTACGCGGCGTCTAGACCACCGGTGGCTCCCAGCAGCGGAGCTCGGGAATTCCGTCTACGCAGCGGCCCCCCGCGCCGGGAGTCTCGCCGCAGCCCCCGGAGAGAAGGACCCCCCATCCCCTCTGTCAGAGAAATGTGAGTTGACTCTGATGTTGGGGGCTCAGCACCTCCTTGCTAAGTCCCCCTCCAGCGCCGTCTGTCGGACGGGAAATGGCGCATTGCAGTAGCTGCGGCGACGCAGGGAACCACCGCCGTCTGCTTCCCCCGAGCCGGGCCACACCCCGTTCCTGCACCAGCCTCAGCCAGCACGGCTGGCGTGGTAGGGGCGCGGGGGTCCTTTATTCTTTGCACTCTCTCCTATCGCCTGTGGGGCGCCTCATTCCACGTCTCAGCGTAGTGCAGCCCCGGAGAGGGCTATGGGGGACTTGGAGACACTGGGTGCGGGACTCGAATCCTGTTCTTGTTGTCTGTCTGAATCTGTATTTAGGGCCTAGGAAAGACAGGCATTGGTGCACCTGCCAGTTAGTAATTTGCGTTGCCCTGCCATCTCTGGATTTGGGTATGTCTGTCAACCCCAAAGTGTGATGTGTGCCCCCCTAATGGCAGTGAGTGAAGCCCCAGAAACTTAATATTTGTCACTTCTCTGGCACAAGGTGGGCAGATGAGAGATTCAAGGGGCAGTAGCGTGTGATTCCACGCAGCCATTCACCCCAAGGCACGCCCCCCCCACCCCAAGAAGGTGGTTTCCTGTCATGGAGCCCTAGCCAAGCATTTGGAAGAGAAATTGGGAGAGCTGAGCATTTCCCCTCCCCTAAACACATTCAGTTTAGTCCCTGACCATCTTCAACATTCACTCCTATGCCAAGATCATGAAGCATGACTTCCCTGGCAGGACCACAGTATGTTTAATAGAGATATTTCTGATTACTGCCTGGAGCCCTGGCCTGGTCCTAGATGTGTTGTGTTGCTTCACTTAGTGATTCCACCCCCACCCCCCGCCCAAAAAAAGGGCGGGGGGAGTTGTATCTGTGTTACAAAAGGGTTCGAACTATCCCTGAGTGTTTTATTCTCAAGTGTTTCCAACTCCCAACAAGTAGTTAGTGAAATGTAATGGAATGCTTTATAGCCATTTCACTTTTTCTCTTTATTTCTGATTTGATTGCTGTGGTTTTAGCAGTACATGACATCCTGAGCATTTTGGCCAAGCCTGAGGATTCCAGTTTTCCTTTTGGGGAGGGGGATCCTTCTCAGCTGACTGGTTCCCAATAGCATCCATGTGGAATGAACAGAAGATGATGGAGAAAGCATGATGGCCAGTAGGGCGTCACGAGGACTCTGACCTTAATTTTGTCATTGGTGCCACCATCCTGGACTGCTTCCAAGACCAAACACAGGCTGCTACATTCTCATTGAATTTTCTGCCTTCACTCGATAACTAGATTGCTGAGTTCAGTAGCAGCACAAGGGTCTTGGGGCTCCCGTGGCTTTGCATGTCTCTTTCCTCTACCTCCCTTGTGCTTTAGAGGGAAATGCAGAAGTAATTCCTTAAATGAGAGTGGGTCAGGTATAACCTGTTAGAATAGCCTCTCTATAGTTTTTGACTGAAAGAAATTCACTTAGGGAGGTAGAGCTTCTGGGTATTAGTTCAATTGTGATTAGTCAAGAAATTTCCTTTTGGTGACTTGGTGATGATTTAATCCTTGGCGCATTTACTCTGACTGCTCTTGGTGAGGTGTGCTTCGTTTGAGGAGTTCTTATTGTATTTCCTATTCTCCATCAACTTTGAGAGACGTCTCTCCTGCCTGTGCATTCTTCCTTTGTAGAGAAAATCTCATCATCTAAGTTAGACCCCTGGGAATTCTTTAGGAGGTGAATTTAGCCTCCCTGTGTTGGGACATGGAGAGGAGTTTATCTTGAAGACCCCACACTAGACTATTCCCTGCCGGCCTGGGCTCCCTTATTCTTTGAGTGTACTGAAAGATAGAACAGCTGCCATGTGTGGAGGAGGAGTGTAGACCAAGACTTCCTTGGGGGCCATAAGGAACGAGAGTCTCCTGAGATGCCATGCCAAATCTGCAAAAAGAAGGGACAGAATGTCTTTGATGCGCGTACATTGTGGGCCATTTCCAGCACTTCTGCTTCCTGCTTATGCTCTTGGAACAGTTTCCACATGCAATTGCCTGGGGCCCCTGGTTCTAACTGAAAGCTCCGTCTTCTCTGCTAGAAACAACGCAAGCAGGCAGTCCTGACCCCCTTCGTGTACATAGCCTTTGGCGATTCTCCAAGTTGTCCTTATCCAGCAGCCCCAATATACCATTCATTGTGTGAAACAACCAATAACTGGATCCTCCCAAGCAGAGTGTCAGCTTGCCTTTTCCTTTTATAGTCAGGCTTGTCCTTAGGGTTTAGTCTTTTTTTCTACAAGTTTCTCTTAACCTGGGTTTTCCAGTTTGACTTCATGCAAAAATCATCTGACAGCTGGGAAAATGCTGTTTAAGCTAAGGCTGGCACATTTGTCCCTGTAGCCACTGAGGCAGAAGACAGATTTAAGTTGGAGTCTAACATAAGCCCATAGGCCCAAATAAGATCTCTTCTTGCCACCCTGAGCCCTTTATAAATGTTGTTATAGGATCTTTTATCTCTTACTTCTTGCTTCTATGCTGCATTTCCCTGCTTGGGATTCCCAAGGAGCTAGAATTCCTTCTACTTATGGGGTGAAAAATGTATGTGATTCCTTTCTTGTCTGGATTACCTTTTATTTTAAGGAGGTACTGGGGATTGAACCTGGGACCTTGTACATGGGAAGCAGGCGCTCAACCACTGAGCTACACCCATTCCCCTGGATTACCTTTTGTACTTTGCTTCTCTCTGCAGGTCTGCTCCAGCTCAGCCACCCACCCCAGGGGCAGAAGGGGCTGTCCCAGGTGATGGTGCCCCCGGTGGTAGTGCCCCCGGTGGTAGTGTCCCCGATGGCAGTGCCCCTGGTCCTTCTAACACAACCAGTAACAGACGACTACAGCAGAGCCAGGCGGAAGTGGCAGAGGTAGGTGATAGCTGTTTCTCTGAGAGTTTCTAAATCGTAGAAGTTTAGAAAGAGAAGAGAACATCTTGTCTGTTTTCTCTTGTGCGCTCTCTCTCTCTTTTTGTCATAGAGGCGTAACTCAAGGCTCTGAGAGGCAAAGCATCCCTTGGAGTTGCAGCGCCAGACTTGTGATTCCTTGGCCATTGTTTTTTCCTGGCTCTAGAGGGAGCTCAGCACCTTGTCTCTGTGCTCCCTTCAGGTGGTGAACATCATTCGTGTGAATGTGGACAAAGTCCTGGATAGGGACCAGGTGCTGTCGCAGCTGGATGACCGAGCTGATGCCTTGCAGGTGGGAGCATCAATATTTGAGAACAACGCTGCCAAGCTAAAGAGGAAGTATTGGTGGAAAAACTGCAAGGTGAATTTGCTTGCCTTCTTCGCCTTCTTTTCCTGGGTCTCAATTCATAGAGGGCAAGAAAACCTCTCAGGTTTCTTCCCTCTAATGGCACAAGATCGCCGCTTTGCAGAATTCGTGGGAGGAACTCTTGAAAGTCTCTTACCTGAGATGCATTACCCCAAATTGGCCACCAAGGTGGGCTAGAGTATTCAAAACCACTAACTGGGTGGAAGTGAGGAGTGTGGGAATGGTTAGCAAGTAGCTTCCCCCACTTGCCTCTCCTGTAAAATTCCTCACCTGGCCCTTCCTTAGACTCACCCAACAAAATGGCTAGGGTTTTTGTTCTTTTTTTTTTTTTTTTGAAAAATACCTGCACCTTTTGGGAATGAGTTGAAGACATCACAATGAAAAACAAACTAATTGACTGAAGATCCAAAGGCTGCACTTCCATTGGAGTTCCTTTTAAAGCACGGGTTCTTAACCTTTTTTGTTCCACGAACCCCTTTGCCAGTCAGGTGAAAACCACGGACCCCTTACTATGTCCACACCACACTGTGTGTTATTTAATAAATATATCACTCCTGCACCAACACGTCCCCACAAGAATAATGTTATTTTGGATTTCAATTCAAGCTCACGGGCCCTTTGCTAAAAAGCCCTGTTTTAAAGCCTTAAGGCAACAGGAACTAAGCAGGAGGGAGCCAGCCGCAGGTGCTCTGGGGTTTCTGAGATGCTGCAGCTGTGCCCAGGGGCCATTATCTGACGGGAGGCAGAAGGGTTGGGTCCTCCCTCCCCGAGAGACTTGCAGATCTCCTGGTTGACCTGTGGTTTCTTCCACTTTCCCAAGGATGCAGGAGGTTCTGTTCCCACATCCCTAGTCCTGCTGCCTCCTTTCCCAAATCCAAGGGCTCATTTTTGCTTAATGTTTCCTCAGATGATGATCATGCTGGGAGCCATCTGTGCCGTTGTCGTGGTAGTTATTGTAAGTAAGTATCGCTGAGGTTGCTGGTGGGGTGAAGAGGTGGGAAGGTCTCGGAGTCTTCCCCCAGCCCTGCCTGCCTGCCTGGGGAGTGGGGCTGCTCTGACTGAGGTATGGAGACCACTGCTGGGGGACCATCACCTGGTTCGGGAGGGAGAAAGGGCAGGGATGCTGGCAGACAAGGGACTTCCTTGATGGACAAGCCTTCCGTCTGCAAGATGTTGTGGGCAGATGGCTCCTGCTGTAAGGAAGAGGGGCTCTGCAGTCTGTCACTGGCTTGGGTCAGAGGGAGATCCTGGGAATAAGACACCTGCAACTGGAAGACCTGAATGTCTAGTAACTTGATGTAATTTGCCCTCTTGTTTTCTCCTGTCTCTCTCTCATTTTCATCGGGAACTTCCTGATTCCTGTGTCCAGTTTACTTTTTTACTTGAGAATGTGCTACCCCCTTCCTGTTCTCCATTGCCATCCAAACTCATGTCCCCTTCCCTCGTTTGTTCTCTCAACACACTTGCCCATCTGCCTTCCTATATCACAACCCAGGCTCCTCCATCACCCGTTCCTCTTTTTTGGTTGCTTTCATTTGCACTGTCCCTCAACACTGGAAATGCTGCTTGTGGTGAAGTCTTGAAGTAACTACCCGATGAGCAACAGCTGGCATTTCTTCCCTACCCCCTTTCTGATGTACTCTCAAGTTCCCCCAAAGTCAAAGAGAGTTGGAGGCTAAGAAGAAGGGAAGGGGAGTAGCTGAGGTGAAGTGCCCCAAAAAGCTGCCAAGATCAGGAGAGGAGAAAGGAATCAGTGCCCACGGCATGTCCGGGAAAGGCCAGGCAGCTGGCAGGGGGTGTCTGTGAGCAGTTAGGAAAATGGTATCTCCCTCCGTGCTGCCCTGGTTACTTCATCTGGAGCTTTCCTTCTCTGCCAGCCCTGGACGAGGATCCTGGGTGGGTCCAGGGTCTGATCTGGTCCTGGTGCAATACTCTTTAAAAACAAAAAAGTAAAACCTGGTTTTGCTTTATTTCTAATCTGTTAGTCCAAGATTTTCTATGTCTTCAGGGCTCTTACCGCCTTTTACTTTGTTCTCTGTAGGAGGTCTAGAGAAAAAACCCTTCTTAATTGAAAAAAATACAGGGACCCTCATTTCCATCCTAAAAGCAGTCCCTTAAGCTCCTAACTGGAAGGAGTTGTTTCTTATGCACATTCTCTGCACACTCTGTATTGTTTGCGAGGGCACCAAATAATTTCATATAGCCAAAGTTTAGGGCTCTCAGGCAATTTTCTTTTCTTTTTTTTTGAGGTACTGGGGCTAGGGATTGAACCCGGGACTCTTATGTGAGAAGCCTGCACTCAACCACTGAGCTACATCAGCTTCCCTGAGTTGGTTTTTTGTTTGTTTGCTTTTTGTTTTTAGGAGGTACTGGCCATCCAGCCCAGGACCTCGTATGTGGGAAGCAGGTGCTCAACTGCTCAAGCTACATCTGCTTATGTAGATAAAAGAGGGAATGCTTGTTAATGATAGAGAAACAGTGAGTCAGGGGCTTGGTTTGAAAGTATGAAGTTGGAGGAAGCCGCTTTTTGCCTTCTCAGGGTCCTGTTTCTCCCTTTCTGTTGGTAACGGAATGTAAGGGTGTTAGAATGGAGGATCCTTGGACTCATGGGGAGTCCTTTCCTCCACACAGGGATAAGGCAAGAGGTCCTTCCGGGGCCTGAATGTGGAGAGAAGGCCAGTGTACTCACCGACTCCTTCCTGGGGTGGGAGGAGTGACAGTCTGTAGACAGGTGTGCTTGTGTATTGCTGTGCTGTCATGGGGCCCTCTCACTTAGAACCACCTCTCTGTTCTTCCTGTCCCCTTTCTAAAGCACCCTTCTTTACCCATCTGAGTTCGACTTTGCCTTCCATTCTTTTTCTCCTCTTTGTATGGGTTCTGGGTACAGACAGTGGAGCCTGAGGATGGGAGCTGCCAGCCTACCTTGGGGCTATTGCTTGGCTTCAGGAGAGGGTATTGAGTGGGATGGACCCAGGTGTGAGGGGAGGAGGGCGGGCTGGGGCTGAAGGGGGAGCACCCATGGCCTTCGTTCCCTTTGTCTTCCCGTCCACAAGCAGGAAGAGGCCTTGGCCCTGTTGGGCTGGGTCTTGACGCTCATTTTCCATGCTCATTTTGCATTTCATTTGTGCAAAACCATCCTTCCTCTCCCTTTTGCCCCCGTTTCCCACGTTCCCTTCGTCCTGCCCAGGGCAGGACTGAAGAGCTGGAAGAAAGCAGTCAGTGCACCCTCCCAACGGCCCCCCTCGGAGGTCTCTACTCTCCTCTGGGCTCCTCCTTGCCTAATGCAGGGGGTCACCGCTGGAGAAGAACCACCACTGTCCTCGATGTGCCCCAAGCCTGGAACAGATCCGCCTTCTTGGCCCACCCATTCCTGTCAAAGGAATTATTTCCTGGGTTTCAGCCTCTCTGAGGCTCACCAGAAGTAATCGGCTTTGTTCTTTGGGGCTGTTAGCCCTCTCCTTTCTTTCTCACCGCGTCTTGTATTCTCTTCTGTGTCTTTGCTCTCCTCTCTCCCTCTCACCACCTATGTGCATGAGCAGATATGCAACTAAAACCCAGGACTTTGCAGTCAAATGAAGCTGAACTTCCCACATCTCCTTCTTGGGTTTGCCAGGAGCCGATGTGGGGTTTCCATTGTGTGTTGTGTCTGTCATCACCTCTCGTCTTTTTTCCCAACCCCAGTCTCATACTTGTGTAGAGTGATGACCGTTGTGCTTCCACCAAAGGCATGTGGCATATTTACCAATTTCATGTATTCTGAACAAAGGCAAAAAATACAAACTCCTATCACTAAACTGACTTGGTTGTTGTTTGATTTGGGTAAGTGGGGGCGGGGGGGAGGGACATTTTGCTTCTTTCTAGGAGTCTGATGTTGCTTTGGGCTGGAAGGGCTGGCTTATGTGTGCTGTATGGTCTTCGCAAGATTGAAGGTCTGTGCGTTGGCGGAGGAAGTGGTCTCCACTCTCAGTGCTCATACCTGAAGCAGCCCGGCTCTCGCAGGTGCTAAGAGGAGGAAGTGATGACAGGAAGTTGAGCAGGCATCCCACACTGGCAAACAGCTGCAGATTTTCTCAGGCCTCTCCCATCTACCTTTTCCCTAGGTCCCCAGCCTGCCCGGTCTGTCCCAGGGGATGTGCCCACACGAGGCCTCGAGTGAACACCCTCTTTTCCCATCGTGCTCAAGTACAGTTTTCGTATGCTGAGTTCCAGTGTCTCGACCATGCACGTTTTAGAAATGAGTAAAATGAGGGGATGAGGAGCCCATAGGTATCTTGAAATACAGGCAGCCATCCCTAACTGTTGACACCCGAAGGGGCAGAACCTCACCTGCAGCTTAGAGTTCCACGGAGCACCTGAGGCGCAGCCCCGTGGCTGCCCCTCGTCTTTGTTTCATACCTCCAGCTGTAAGGAGGCTTGGGAGCAAGGCTCAGTCAGGTCCGGCATAGAGACAAAGGGGCATGGAAAGCTTTGCCTCACAGGGCACAAAGGCTTTTATTTTGACCAAATTCAGTGTTTGTGAATGGCGGCCCGATCCCCCTCCTTCTTGCCCCAGGGCCCCTCACTGGCCCTGTTTTCTTTATCTACTGCCTCAGCCCAAATCTGGCTCTTTCACTTGACTCTCCAGCCCAGACTTTCTGCCTTCCTGGTGCCCTCTCACCACTGTCTGTTTCCTGCCGGGGCACCCGGTGAAGGAAGGTGGAGGCCTCTGCAGAGCCACGGCCAGTATCCCCATGGTCCAGTGTCTTTTCCTGCCTTTCTTGGAGCCTTTTTCAACTCTGGGACTTGGCTTAAGATCTCTTCAGAGTCCCTCAGGGAGAATGAGGCTATTCTTTCTTTTTATTCTGAGGCAAGGGTGTAGCTTCCAGAATCTTGCCAGACTTTGGGGAGATAGCTAGGAGGAAACAGAAAATAGATTGGTTTCAGTTGGGGTAATCCCAAACGCAAGGTGCTATGGTGCATGGGCTGGCTGGGAGTTGGGGTGCCTGGGCTTCCTCCCTGGTCTGGGTGGGGACGTGGTTAGAGAGGGCTGACGGCGGTGGGGGTGGGGTGGGGGGGGTCGGGCTGGTGCTGAGGGCGACAAGGCTCTTACCTTGCCACCTCTGAAGTCCCAGGAGCAACAGTGCGAGAAGGAAGAGGCTGCTGGCGAGGAGGATGCCGAAGGCCGTTCCCCTCCCTGCAGGTGAGAGCAAGGCAGGTGGAAGCAGCCCTTGAGCCCTCCCCACCCCCAGATCCCACCCCAGGAGGAGGAACAAGGAGTGTGTGCTTGTCAGTCCCTGGCCGGGAATCCCTGCCATATGCCACCCTGCTCGCCCAGGAGCAGGAGCCGGGCACACGCAGCACTTGTGCTTGTTGGCGTAATGTTGGAGGTAGCTTTGTGTGGGTTCCTCCACACGGAATTCTCTACTTCCTCCCACCTCAGGACAAATTTTCTTTTTCATTGAATTGCAAAAGAGATTTAGGTTAGACTAGCTGTTGACCAAAAAACTAGGCTTTGTAAATAGCTGGGGGATGAGGTGAGTGAGAAGCTCACAGTCCAGTGAGCAATGAAATAAAGCCCAGTGCTGCTGGGTGTTGTTTCTAATGCAGGTTCTTTCTTGTCTGAAACCTTTCAGCAACATTCTGTGGCTTTCAGGATGAAGTTCAAGCTCGAAGGCCCATCGTGCTTTGCCTGCTATAGCAGTCAAGGGTTTAAAACTATTGGGGAGTCTGTGTGTTTTTTTCCCATTTTCTGTTTTACCATTTACTACGTAGATGACCTTGGGTAAATGACTTAACGTTTTTGAGTGCCAGTTTACTCATCCATAAAATGGGTGCAGTGATAATAGATGGGATAATACATATAAATGCTTACTACATTGCTTTATTCATGTAAAGCTCAATAAATATTATTACCTCTCAAGCTTCAGCACCTTCCATTTCCCCTTTTTTCTGTGTACCTTTGGCTGTAGCTGTGCTGAGCTACTTGCAGGTCCCCAGATTCTGCTTAGGTTGCTCTATAGTTTGGCCTTTACACCTGCCGTTCTTTTTGCCTTGAGTGTTCCCATCCCCCTAGGTTGGCTGGCTCAGATGTCTCCTCAGAGGTCCTCTTCCCTGACTGCCTCATCTGCCTCCCCAGCTGGGCTAAGCTCCTTGACAGCAGGACCAGAGATTATCCAACTCTGAGCCCCAGCCCTCCGCACGCTGCTTGGCACACTGCAGCTTGGAGTGTGATGATGCCTCAGGGCATGTGTGGGGGAGCCGTGGAGGCCGCCAACTTGGGAAAGAAAAAGCCGGGTGCAGAGGCAGGGCAAGAAGAAGCTGGGGCTGGGAACAAAGCCAGAGAGGTGCGGGGCAGCAGGAGAGCCATGTGGTCAGTACCTGGTGGGGCAACCCAGGCGCTGGCCCCAAGGGGCTCCTCCAGGGAGATGTGGGTGACATGGCAGGTATAAGTGGCACCTTCAGAGCCAGGTTCTGCTGCCAGGGAGGAGGAGATGCTATAGGTGCCAGCAGCACTTTGCCGAAGGCTGGAGAAGGAGGCACCAGAGACTTGTGCTGGGGCTCTGCCTGGCTCCTCTCGGGTCCATGTCACAGCCACGTCCAGGGGGTAATAGCCAGCAATGCTGCAGGTGAGGGTGGGTGGCAGAGCTTCATGTGTCAAGTGCAGTAGTAGTTTTGGAGAAGCTGGAAGAAAGAATGAGGATTAAGATTCCAGAGGGATCCGTCTAGGGACAACAGAAGAGCCTGAAGTCCTTTCTATCTGCTGAGAGTGAGAATAGGTTGTGGAACAAAGTATCCCCCTCTGCAGTGTACCCAGGGGTGGAGGTGTGATGGAGCCACCCTGGATGCTGGCAAGAAGGGGGGACATTTTCCATAGATAACTTAAAAACAATAGTAAAATCACCTAAAATTTGGCTGGCTTTTTATTTCCACTATAAGCCAGCAATTTTAAAGGATATCAGTGATAAGATACTTCTGATCAGGATGCCTCCAGCCACCCTGGCCTGGTTTGCCACTGCTCCTTAGGGGTCCTCTAAAAGAACTGGGGTGATTGGTACCATTGAGCCTAGGCAGGGCAATGGGATCCTGGGCTGAGAAATTCCTCCATGGAATTATACTCAGTCTAACAGGACACCTTGTCTCATGCCATCTCTGCTTCTAGGATGGAGATGGCATTTTGGTTGTGGGAAAGCAGTGTGCCACTCCGGAAATTGCCCTTGTGTTTGGACCACAATCTGGAAAACACTTGCTATAGGCATATCCCTTCCCCGCTCCCCAGGGTAACCGAGTCCTGGCCTCACCTCGGACATCGAGCTGGATGATCTGTTGAGCTTGGTACAGCGAGGTGGTGACCAGGCAAATGTAGGCCCCCTTGTCCTTTGGAGTGAGGCTGGGTAGGGTGAGGGAGGCGTCCCCAGCCATGTGTAGCTGCTCAGGTTCCAGGGTAGCACCCTCCCGCTTGGCCTGCCCCTTCCCGGGGGTCCAGCTGTACACCACCTGGCCATGGCCCTTATGCTGCAGCCGCCACTCCACGCTGATGAGCTCCAAGCCTGGTGCCATGGAGAAGCCACAGTGCAGGGAGGGCGAGCTCCCCAGCTGGGAATTCAGGGATGGGCTCCGTGTGGTCACCTGGAACTCCACTGTGGTGAGAAAAAGAGGGCTGCTTGTGGGCCACTTCCTCCTGGAGGTCCCCTGATCGCTGAGCTGTGGGCATGCTTGAGGGGAACATGGCAGGTTGTAGGCACACACCTGTCCCACTTCCTGCCTGGACAATGAGGCCAGCTGAGCTTATTTCCCATCAGATGGAACCACAAAGAAATGGGGTTCTGGAAAGGCAGCGTGACACACATGGTGGTCTTGGATACTTCTGGATCACTTACTCCTTGGAGACCTCATGAAAGCTATGGACATCTCATCAGAAAAGTACATGTGCAAAATTAGGGATTTACAGTTTCAGGAGATCTGTTGTCCCTCAGTTAAGAACTACTGGGGCAGCAGAGAAAGCACTAGCTTTGGAACCCTGGCTACTTCCACTTCCTTAACTATG
>JAQZBX010064730.1:0-16438 GCA_029593785.1 Cabassous unicinctus | reverse complement strand
CTCACAGCATAGTGGCTAGACTCCTAAAAAGAAAGAGCAAGGCAGAGGCTGAATCGCCTTTTGACCTCACTTTGGGAAACATATTACTTCCTCAGTCATTTCCATTGCATTCTATTTGTTAAAAGTGTGTGACTAAGGCAAGCCTATATTTAAAAGGGGGGAAACAGACTCCATTTTATCTAATATAAGATTATATAGGCTAGAGGAGTGTCAAAGAACTTTTAGATAGGCTTTAAAATCATTAGTGTCTGACCCTGGCCACAAACTATTATTTATATTCTTCCCACAAGCAAAATATACTTATTCCATCCTTCCAAGACCTCCACAAAGTCCCATCTATTATGGCATCAGGCTAAGTCTCAAAGTCTAGGAGCTCATTATCTAAATCAGGTCCAGGAGCAGATGAGGCTCCTCAAGTGTGGTTCCATGGGAACACACCCTTGATTATCATTCCTTTCCATATGAAAACCTATAACCTAAAAGACAAATTATATGCCCTTGTGCACATACCCAACATACAATGGTGGTATAGACACAGGATAACTGCTATATACACTCCTGTTTTTTAAAAAGGCACACAGGAGACTCTGGTCCATAATAACTCTGAAATCCAGCCAAAGATGTTTGTTGGCAGTTGCTTGATCGGGGCTTAGTCCTACTGCCTGGGAATGATCTCCAAGGTCTCTTATCTCTGCCCTCTGTGTTCTTGGTTCTATCCTCTGAATTAACTTTCCTTTTCTATACAACATAGCCTGTGTTAGTGCTGAGTAGTTTACTCAGTCTACTTCTTCCCCATAAAATTCTGGGGGTCCAAATACCTCTTTTCATTTTATCCTGTCTCTGTCCCTTTTAATCCAAGCTGGCAGAGTTTTTTCCCCAACAACTGTCTTAAAACCTTTGTGTGATCACACTTTTGGAAAGCTGGTGAACTAGAAAGACACAGAACTCTCTTCTCTCCCAGAAAAATAGCTAGAGGATAGGCTGAAACGGCCTGGAAAAAATCTTTTAGGGTTTAGGACACAGGCAAAGGCTGGACACCACCCAGAAGAGAGAGGAACAAAGGAAAAGAATTCCTACGGCAAAACTGTACGTTAAAACCAGCAGCTACTGCTGGCACCCTCACCCACACTAAAGACACTTAAGAATTCTGAGGCTTCTGGGCTGCTACAGTCAAGGGGCTTCAGGGATCCATTGTCCCAGAAAAGGGGAGAGAGAAGGACATAGCCTAAGGCTGACTCAGATTTGACTCACAAATTTGGTCTGCTGTGTCCCAGGAGCCCTTCCAGGCCTGATGGGGCGGCACCATTGTTTGCCTTGGCAGCTGGCTCCAGACTACAGAGATTGGAGACTAAAGAGATCTGACCCTCCCAATCTCCCTCTCTACTAACCAGGACTGACTCTTGAGGACATAGAGGGGAGTGGAATTACTTCTTACCAGGGGAAAAGGAGGGGGCTGTCAGCAAAGACTGGAGAACTGTCTCTGAAAAAGTTTGAATGACAAGGTTCTTAGCCTCCATGCAGGAACCTCTCTATCACATCGATCCCCTCTGTGTTGCAGCAAACACACTCAAACCAGGCATTGAACTGAGAGGGCTGCCAAAGAGCGCCATCTGCTGGCAGACCAGAGAAGTGCATGCGCAAAAATTCAGAGTAAATAAGAGAGGCTTTCCCAGACTTTATAGCCTTTCTCACCAAGGCCCTAGAAAGCAGACCTGCAACTCATTACTGGGTCTGGAGCCCAGTTTTGAGCAACTAACAGGGACAATCCTAATGATCCAGGTTGAACCAAGAACCAAAGAGCAGTAACAAATATCCTCCTGCCACTAAACCCTGATGAAAGAGAGAGAAATTGAGCATCTGAGTAAAATAACATCCTAATCAGATGCCTAGATATCAGCAAAAAATTACAAGCCATACTAAGAAAATAGAAGACATGGTCCAAGAAAAGGAATATATCAAAGCTCCAGAAGAGATGCAGGATTTGAGACAACTAATTAACGAGATGCATACAAATCTCCAAAACCAAATTAATGAGTTGAGAGACAATATGGCTAATGAGATAAACAACACCAAGGAGACACTGAGCAAGCACAATGATGATTTTGAAAAGTAACAGAGCACAAGGGAATGAAAATTAACAGAGCTCATGGGAATGAAAGACATGTTAGGTGATATGAAAAACACATTAGAGGCATACAACAGCAGACTCAAAATGATAGATGAAAGAATAGGTGATACCAAAGACAGAACAGCTGAAATTGAAGAACTATTTTTTGTAATGATGAATGCACAACATTGTGATACTAAAAGCCAATGATTATACTCTTTAGATAGATTGTATGGTATGTGAACATCTCAATAAAACTGATAAATAAATAAATAATTATGCAAGAATAGTCAGAAATAGCAGCTACGTACAGCAGGCGAAAGAGACTGAGAAGTGAAAAATTTTCTTGTTTGTTTGGTTTTTATTATTACTATATAATGAAAATGCTCTAATAATGATTGAAGTGATGAATGCAGAACTATATGATTATACCAAATACTCCTGATTATACACTTTAGATGAATTGTATGCTTTAATAATATGTAGCAATAAAATTGATTTGTTAAAAAAAAACAAAAAAAAAACTTTGTGAGTTTTCTATAAATCATATGGGGTTTTTTTCAAGACCAAAGTCACACTCACAAATATTGCTGAGAGTAAATCCTTTTCTCCCTTCTCTACCTTTAAAACTCCTGTGGAATAATGTCCTTAAAATTATTAGAAGCTCTATTTAATCTCTATTTAATGAAAGAAAATTTGTAAGGCACAGCCTTAAGATCTCAAGGGGGCCTTTCGTTGGTTTGAAAGGGTCTATGAAGCACCACCTTAAATAATTCTGAGGTCTTGACAAAGAATGTGTTTTCCTGACAGCACCCTTACATTTGTATTTGCCCACAAAGATCCTTCTTCTTTTTTAAAAAAAGATTATACACCTGGTTTATTGTACTAATATCTCAACTTTTCCATAGGTTTGAAATATTACAAAACAAAAAGTTGGAGAAAAGTTTAAAAATAAAAGGACCATAGAAGACAAAAATAAAATTGCTTTTATTATCACATCCTATGAATCTGTTTGTTCAATATACAGGTTATAACAATTAAAACAAGAAATGGCGACAGCTGGGGACTAAAGTGGCTGAAGCCAAAGTGAGAGTAGAAGCTAGATTAGAGAGAGAGAGATTTCTGATTGGAAAAAACGACTTGACTGATTGGGTATGGAGTGAAAGGGAGGGAGAAGTCAAGGTTACACTATCATTTTTTAGGTTAGGATAGATGATTCAAGAAGAGGACGAGAGAGATCCAATTCTGTTTGAACATGTAGAGTTCAGTTTACCTATGGGAGAAGCAGGCAGAGATGGCCAGAAGGCAGGCTGGACTGTGGGCAAGAGGTCAGGGCTGAAGTTAGGAAGACTTAGGAATCAAAAGAAGCTGAAGCGGGTGTATGAATAAGCTTAGCCAGGAAAAGGATGAAATACAGAAGAGGGGAAGACAGTGGTAGTAAGCTGTGGGAGGAGGCCAAGACTGGTTTCCAAGATTAACCACTCAGCCCACAAGGCATTTCTTAATTTGAGAATGATCTGTCATCTGGAGAGGCTGAGAATGAGAAAAAAAAAAAAAAATTATTTTTTAACTCACCAGGTCCTGGCTCATTTTTATTTAACATTTCATATTTTATCTCCTCTCTCTCCTTTCTCATTATTATAGGCAGGTTGAAGAAGCCAGGTGGTACCTTTTACACTCTGCCTAAAAATCTCCTTAGCTAGACCATCTGTATCATTAGGTACATTTTCTATTTTCCATGTTATTGCAGGTGATGATGTTGCCAGCATATAACAAAGAACTTCTTTCCCTCAGCTTCAAATATTATTTAAGCCTTCACCAACAGTCTCCTCAAAGTGTTAAGGCTCTGCTTCCATTTTCTGTCCAATGCCTGGTCCCAAAGCCAATGTCACATTTTTAGGTAATTTTGAGACAGCATTCCACTTCTAGGTATCAAAATCTATGCCAGTTATATAATACTATACAAGAAACCACCCCAAAACTTAGTGGTTTAAAACAAAAATGATTTTTTTTTTAAGTTTTTCCAAAGCCACAATGTATTTATTTTTTAATTAAAAAGAAAAGTTATTAATTCTATTTAAAATAAAAATTTTAAGAAGTTGAATAGTCCAGTATAAGAACAGAACAGCAAGAAGTTAGTTTGGTAGGGATCAACATATTTATGTACAATACACTGAGAAATTCATTAGTTATGTTAATAACATGTCTTAGAGATATCACAAAAGGGTTAAGAGAATTCCTGTAACAATCTATATAGGCACAGGGTAAAAATCAGGTTCATTTGATGCTGGGTGGCCTATAAGTATACATCAAAATCTATGGCCTCTGTTGTTGTTTTTTTTGGGGGGGGAGATGTATTTATTTTTTTATAATAAACTTTATATTTAGAAAAGTTTTAGATTTACAGAAAAATTACACTGAAAATATATGGAACTCTCATATACCACCCCCCTTCCCGCCACACACACACTTGTCTCATGGTTTTGAGGTTGAATGGGATGGGATCGGCTAGGCAGTTCTTGCTCAGGCTCTCTTATGTGACTGCAGTTACAACACATTGGCAATTGCAGGAGTCATCTCGAAGGATTCCTTTCTTGTAGGTATGGTAGTTAATACCGGCTGTCATTACATGCGGCCTCTCCATGTGTCCTGGGCTTCCTCACAACTTGTGGCTGGGTTCCAAGAGCAAGCATCTTGACAGAAGCTGCACTGCTTTATGTGATCTAGTTTCAGAAGTCATGCAGTGTCACTTTTGCCCCATTCTATTCATTAGCTGCAAGTTACTAAGGCCAGTAAATATGCAGGGGGAGGGGAATTAAATTCTACTCTTTGGTGAAAGGAGTGTCAAAGAACTTGGGAACATGTCCAACACAACTGTGACAAGTTAAAGATGGCTATTGTAAACCCTAAAGCAACCACAGCAAAATAAGAAGACAACGATGATGATGATGACAACAATGATGGCAGCAGCAGTGGCAGCAATTGCCATGGTATGCTATTAAGCCAGTAGAAAGGTAAAATGGAATTTTTAAAAATACTCAATTCAAATAAGGGCAGGAAAATAGAAATTAAAATAAAGCAAAGAACAGATGAGACAAATGAAAAACAAATAGCAAGATAGATTTAAATTCAACCATGTGTCCGTTGGGCAGTTTGATGTAATTATGAATTCCAAAAATATAATTGGATCATGCTTTTAAACTGATCTGTTAATCTGGGCATGATTAAGTTATGATTAGGGCGTTGACCAGGCCACATCAGTAGGGCGTTGAGCCCCACCCCTTGGTGGGTGGGGAATCAAATATAAAAACAAAGCAGTCTTTTGAGAAGCAGTTTTGATGTTGGAAAGAAGGCACCAGGAGAAGAGAAGCAAGCCATTTGCCTGATAGTCTGCAGCTGACCTTGTGTAGGAAACAGGCGCTAAGCCCAGAGAGAAATGCAGCCCCGGGAAGAGAGGAACCCCAGAAGCCTGAAACCTGGCAAACGCCGGCAGCTGTCTTGCTCTAACACGTGGCAATGGACTGTGGTGAGAGAAGAAACTTAACGCTTTATGGCCTGGTATCTGTGGACGTCTACCCCAAATAAATACCCTTTATAAAGACCAACCCATTTTTGGTATTCCATATTAGCACCCCTTTGGCTGACTAATACAAACCATATTGATGATTATATTAAATGTAAATGGTCTAACATAAAATGTATCATGGTAAATGTAAAAGGCAGAGATTATCAGATTGAATAAACAAGCAAGACTCAACTTATATGTCTATACGAAACACACTTTAAACATAAATATAGAGAGTTTAAAAACAAAAGATGTAAAAAGGTACACCATACAATTTATTAATCATAAGAAAGCTTGAGTGACTTTATTAATAACAGGCAAAGAAGACTTAAGCACAAGAAATTTTGCTGGAGATAAAGATGGATATTTTATAATGATAAAAGGGTTAATGTATCAAGAAGGCATAATTATATATGCCCCTACTAACAGAGTTTCAAGGTTCAAAAAAGGATGTGATATAATAACTGGAATAATTACTGCAATAGAGCAAAAACACATCAAATTTGTTTAAGTCAATGGGTTCATAGTGATACTTTAAAAAGCATTGCATCTAATAAATTAAGAAGGAAAAACAAAAAAAGGAATGATAAAATTAGAATATAACTATAAAGCAACCCCTAATGGCTCCTAGATCACAGAGACATTCTAAGGGGGGAGGGGGAGGGGGAAGAACAAGAATGCAATCAGTAAGATCCAGCTTGTGAAAGATTCTTTAGAACAAATGACCTAGTTTCTTCAACAGCTAAACTGCAAGGAAAAAAAGTATTAGAGGAGGAAAGTATAGATTAGATTAGCATGCTAACCCAGTCATTGTGCTAGCACCAAAATATTTCTAAATCCCCCCTTAGGATAGGGAGGGAGGGCTTAAAAATCACGGGTTAGGTGATCTCCAAGGTCTCTCTGAGATCTGATAGTTTATAAGTCTATGATTCTAATCAAATTTCAAAACAAAGCTTTTGGTTGAAACTTTTAGTGAATGGGTAAAGTTGACATTCCACAGGTATGACAAATTTTAGTTCTTAGTTATCACTGGGCAGTATTAGAAATGTTTATGAAAATTAAGAATAGCTAAAATTTATTGAGTGCTACTAAACCTCTCAGCTTCTAATTTTCCAAAGGCAGGCAATGTAGGAAACAAAGCTGTTGAAATGGGACTCGGGCTTCAGTCCTGGTTTTACCTCATATTATCTGACTTTGGACAAACTTCTCTGCAGCTTAGTTTCCTCATCTAAAAAATGAGAGGCTTCCTAATCAAATACTTCCAAATTCCTTTTCTGTACTTATACTGGATGATTAAATAGATTAAATAATAAATAGTCCTCTTCAGAGCTGTTCTTAAAATAATTTAGCAAAGCCTACAGAGTCCTCAATAATGCAGCCCTGGTCCAGCTTTCCAGCTGCTGCTCCCACATGAACCCTGCTTAGAGTCATGTGACCATGGCAACTTGCAGTGCTTGAATGGTCTAAACTTGTCTTGGCACATTCTCCTTTTTCTCAAAGTTAGAGACTAAAAGTCCCCTTCTTTAATAAACTTCCTAACATCTTGACATGGAACACACCATTTTCTCTCCCTACCCCCCACAACTCTGGTCTGCCATGAAAGAACAGGTATACTGTACCTTTATGATCTTTATGATGGCGGGTATCACAATGTCACATTTTCTGGCATGCTTTTGTTTTTATCTGTCTACCCTATTAAATGGTGAGACTCTAGAATGCAGGAACTATATTCTGTATACAGAAAGTACCTGGTATATACACTAGAAAAGCAACAAATATTTGCTGAATAAACATATTTTAACTGCTGATAATGTGGTCCAAGAAGCCACAAATGTCTTTTAATAGCCTTCTTTTAGGACAATACAGATTGATAGTTGTATTGATGGGTATTATTATAAGCTATTAAAATGAAACTAAGCAATGGTTTAGTTCATATAGAGTTTATATTTAATAAAGTAAGATAGTTTGGAACAGGGTAAATATAAGCATTAAGAATTTTTTTTTTTTGAAATCTATATTTCCCATTATTCTAACTTCTTGTTTTAACAGCTTTCTTGAGATATAATTTACATACCATAAAATTTACCCACTTATAGTGTACAATTCAGTGATTTTTAGTATATTCACAGAACTGCGTGACTGTCACCACTAGAAACCCAGTACACATTAAGCAATCACTCCCCATTCTCACCTCCCCAAGTCCCTGGCAATGACTAATCTTTCTTTCTCTATGCATTTTCCTATTCTGTACATTTCTTATAAGTAGCCTTTTTGACAGGCTTCTTTTACTTACCATAATGTTGTCAGGGTTCATCCATGTTATATTACAATTTCTTTATCTTTTACAATGTTTTCAGAAGTAAGAGCTAGAAGATATATTTCTACGTGTCACCATCAGTTCTAAAAATCTCCTCCAAACATATAGCATAACATGAAAAGGAATCCCTGAGTGAAGGAGAAAATATTGGGATTAAGAGAAACTGAAGAGTTATTTATTGAAAGGGTCATTTTTGTTGCTAACTAATTTTACTTGGTACACTGACAATTTTTAAAAGACATTCACTAAAGAAAAAAGTCACTAAATTATTTCACTGAGATTTTCTTTAGTGCAAAAAGAGAGGTCTGACACTTGGCTGAGGGGCATATATCAACACAAACTGATTTAGGGAATCAGTAACAGTAGCCCTGTTATTCTACTCTGTCCACACAGCTAAAATACTAACAAATATGATGTGTGCTCAACACTACAAACACTGCATTCTGCTAGTATAAAAAGTCCAGATGAATTCTTCTTAGAACTTGTAAGAAATGTTTCAAATTTAACCCCTAAATATACCCAAACTAGTTTGGATTTGCTCAACTCATTTGGATCAAGCAAATCATCACAACAGAATTCAATAAGGGATCACTGTGAGCCTATTTACCAATGCTGCCTTAAGCATAAACACGAGGTTACAATCTAGTTTTAGAGACTATATGAGTCAAAGAAATACAAGGTTGTCTAAATTGTCTAAGAGTGAGTACCAGCTAATATAGACGAGTGATACAGACAATAACGACATACACTTTTTAACAGCTGGAGCTATATGAAATTCTTCTCTCTTTTCACATGTGAGCTTATAAATCATTAGTGTACAGGAATGGTTATTTTAACTGCAGCAAAGACTACTGAACTAATGACATTCTTTAATTGTAGCAGTCAATGGCCTCCAAAATACTGCTATAATTTTTCTTACGGTAGTGAAATAGGGCTATATTCAAAGAATGGATCATAAACTGAGAACTGGAGAGTTTTGTTATACAGAGGCTATAAAATATGAAAAAAAAAATCAAATTGTTATTCCCAGGGAAGTATTCCACCTAATTTAAAAAGTTATAGGAAAATTGGCTTTTCTAAATAAAAGACTGTAGTGAAACTTTTCCTAAGAATTATAAGAGCTCTAGTTATATTTTTATTGCATATTTATAGTATTTTTTTTATTGAGGTAAAATTCACAAAACATAAAATTAACATTAATAATTTAAAGTAAACAATTCACATAGTTTTTAAAAGTTGAATTTCATTCTGAAAGATTAAACAGAACTTTGAACACTTCACAAAACTAGGTATATGTTTTAAAAAATAAATTTACAATATTTTATTTGAAAGGCTCATAATCTAATGATCCAATATTAATTTTATCAATAACAACAACAATAAAACCATGGTTCTTTCTTTTCTTGAAAAAAACACAGCTAAATAAACATTGACCACTTGAAACTTCCCAATACTGCTAAATCTCCACAGGGATAATTCCCAAACCTCAAACCCTGACAACATCCTGTTTTACAGGGAATTCTGCTTTCCACACAGGGCAGTCTCAGAAAGATGACAGGCTCTGCTCAGTGGGTTTGGACAAACCCCTCCTGGAATGGAGCAAAGTGTGGTGAATCACTGCAGAAGTTGTGCCTGATGACAGGTACTCTTGCCTCCTTTTAAAGAGACAAATAGTAAAACTGGATGGGAAAAGACCTGGCTGCTTTGTCCCCTGCCCAGGTAGCCTCTCACTTTCCCACAACAGGTAGGCACAGGCAGATTGCTGCTGAATACGCCAGACCTTGCCAAGATGCTGAAACCCACTGGTTCCTGCAGTTGTCCCAGGCAGACCCATTTTCTACTGATCTTGGCTCTTCGCCAGGGCCTAATTAAGCCACGGAGATGCTTGATGGTTAACTCTCTCTGTACCCACCTACAATCAATTGTAAAGCACTTCGATATGCTTCCACTTTTCCCAAAGACAGATATATACCAGACTGTACCAATGCACAGCAGGGTGAGTGTGGGTGGGTATGTGCATGCAGCCACACTCCAGTACTTACTACAAAGAAAGAGAAGCTCAGTTGTAAAGGTTAGGGTTAAGAAAGCACTCCAAAATCCATATGTAGTTTGGATTTATTAGGGTTTAGAGAATAGTGGGGGGAAAAAAATCTACGTTTTACTCATGTTTAATCTCAGGGAAATAATTTTCCATTAAGAAAAAGAAAACAAGTATTTGGATCACAATGTCTTTTGTGAATCTTTTTTTTTCTTCTACCATTTGAACAAAACATTATAGAGCTTTTGAAATTCCCAGAGCCACTGCTGTTCATTAAAAAAAAGAAAGCACCCTTTTAAGATTTAGGTGCTTTATCTTCTACAGTATGAAAGGATCAAACATAAAACCTATTTGTAAGCAAAGCAATGGTGTCTCTGGGTTTCTTGCTAAGATCAACAGCAATGGGGATGAATGAGGGGAAGCCATGACAATGGTTAAAATGGGTGAAAGGAAGCTCTCAGTCGAGGCCAGCCTTCCCTGATTGCAATCTTTAGTCATAAGGCCCATAACTCTGTTTAACTACTGTATCCTGAATAAAAAGTTAATTCTGTTCTAATGAGAAGAAAGTGAAGTTGCATGATGAGAGGTACACTGAGTAACCTAACTGAACCCACACAATCTGGATATCAGAAAAGATCTCAATGTGAAGATAATTTAAAAACTGGATTTAGGAGAAATGCAGGAAATTGATTAGTCAGGCTAATTATTTTCTCTTTTTGACAACAGAGTATCCCACCATACACAACACATAATTAAGTAATCTTTTTTCATTCTATATTCTCTAGCAACAGACACCTGCTACTGATGTTCAGCCTCCATCTTCCTGGTTAACAATTATGTAATTTTAAATGGACCAAAGTGACAGGAGTCACTTTTTAACTCTCCAGTGCCAAATTCATACTCCCAATTTTATCTCAATAGTTTTTCTCCATTCTTCCTGTGCTTCAATTACTTCTACTTACAATTCCAATTACTTTGTAAGAAAATAACACTAGAGTCGACTATTTTCCCTAACAACTTTCATGGACATACAGGAATACTCCTATCTGGTAAAGAAAGAAAATTTCACACCTATACAACACCATCATATGGCTAAAACAAAAGAGTGGCTTAATTAATTGCTGGCCAAGAGCCACATTCTTTCCAAATCAGGGCTTCTGCAAGATGGCATATGGTTTGTTATTTCTTACAAATATGAAATGCCCTTTGAAATGGTAATACTTGATATTTCAAAATAATTCTCTGTATGAAACAGCAAAACTAAAAAAATCAAAGAAAGTATTACTTATGAAAAGATTTCACTGTGAGAATTTGAAAATAGTTTTCATTTCTAAGGGCTAATGTAGTGACCAGCATGCATTTTAGCAAATATTATTTTAATTTCATAGTGTCCCATGTAGAAGAAGCCAATTTTATTTAGGAAGAGTAATATAAAATATTATTTTTAAAATGGAAGAAATATTTCTTCATTATTGATCCACACTTTCAGAGGTAGAACAGATTACATATTTAGTACTTGATTTTTCATTGTATTATTTATTGTATTAAATTCCATCACTATGCCATTTTTTTCAAAATTATGCTTGTAGTAAAGACAGTTAAAAAAAAAAAAAGGATTTAACCTCAGTTCCTTGAGGGTAAAAGTTTTATTTTATTCATCATTGTATCTCTAGTACCTAATATGCAGGAGATGAATTGTCATCCTTTGACTAACCCCCACAACCTCGAATAACCCCGTGCAATCAGCCCTAGCTCAGTCTGAGAAGCACAAGGCAAGAAGGCATGAGCTGAGCCCTGCCTACAAGACTGATTCAAAAGGTAGTATAATCCAGGCTTTTGGGCATCTTGAGTGCTTTCTCATCAAGGTCCCAATGGTATTTATAACTAGCTACTTTGAGAAACATTGCATCAAAACATTTAGGAGAAAGAGTCAATATATTAGAAAAACCTTAAGTTATAGGGGCTTAAAACTGTTTTCCTCTATCTTCTGTATCATTCCATTCCTGACAGGCTTCAAAATGCCACTAGTGATATTATGAACTAGAAAAACTATGACAATATTTTTTCTTAAATAGTACCCCAATACCTAGCAGACAGTCTAGGATATACTGGGCTTTCAATAAATACTTATTAAATAATGAACTGTGGAAGTGAGTGAAAATAAAGGTGTAGAGTGCTTTAGTTGTAAGTAGATGTTCATGGTTGGTGGGGACACATTTCTAAACAGTTTTTTCTTTTACTACTATAAAAGTGGTTCTTCTCCAAGGGACCCAGAGAACGTAATGTGCTAGGGCTGATTTATTCATAACTCTGCTCCTTAGAATATGGAAAGAAACCTGAAATGACAGACTTTATTAACGTAATTGATAGCCATGAGTCTCAATTCACTCCTATGTCCTTGCCATGACTGGGGAATGTGGACCTCTTGCAAAAACTGTCCTACACTGACAGAACACAACAACGAAACACAATGAATAAAACCAAACAAGCAAAATTAGGTTATGAAAGGCAGACCTTCCAAAGTGACTTAGTATGATGATATGAACGTATAGGATGGAAACATAAGAATCATCTATACCTTACACAACTGACAAACTAAAACTGAATCAAGACTACTCAATCTGGAGCCACGGGAAAGCATTCTGTTAGCAAAGGAAAACATGCAAAGAGCTGTGACAGAGGCTATTTTTACTAGGATAAAGTATCCACCTTGTTGATCTTTTAGTCTTTCTTATCCATTATCTACTTTCAGTTAAAAATCATTAAAGTCCAGCATATATGAACCTAGATACAGGACAAAAAACACATTTTTTTCCCATGGGGGCGGTAACCAGATGTCAATAGCTGCAGCTGTGACTATATAATTACCTGTTTGCATTAACGTAGGCCACAGTTTAGATTTAATAGGTCAGATGACAATGCAGCAAAATGCATTTAGCCTATGATTACCCCTTTTCAAGCATTCTCTCACTTGCAACTTCGACCCTGGGAACATAGCAGGCACAGACTTAGGTCAATAAGAAACACTGGCCAGCACAATAGGCCTTGCCTCAAACAGCGCTGTTGACAGACACCAGCACAAAGGAAATGAATAGAGTCCCCCTCAGTTCTCACACAGAGCGAAGAATGACTCAGTGTACTGCTGCTTTGGTCCTCTGTTTGTATAGTGTATACAGCTTTTGTCCTCAGCCACTGTTCGCAGCTCAATGGGGGCTAAAGAGCCTAGGAAGTGAAGGCGGAAGAATGCTCCACACTCTTCCCTGTGGCCAGTAGTTGTATCCATATGAACATGACAGGTCAAGTGAGAACTGAAAAGTCACTAGACAAAACTCCTCCTATTCCAGCTTATACTAGTTGAGTAATTTTGGAGTTAAAATACAAATAAGGCAAAACAGAAACAGTCACCATTAACTTGATATTAGCATTCACTGAATGAAATTGTTGTACCTTTGTTACTGTCATATTTCCCTATGGCCACTTATCTAACCTTTTTCAGAGGCCTGTGTTAGGTGCAAAGTAGGGAACTTAAGTAACATAGGCCATTACTCAGCAGAGATTGTTGGAATAGAGCCAAAAAGTAGTTGCAGAGGCAAGTTCCAGGGAGGGGGTCCAAAGCATCAGGCAGGGCCTGGCAGTGGCATTTCTTTGCTTGAAATATTAATTTCATATTGTCTTAAATGCACACATCTCTTTTAATGACTACTCCCCAAGGTCTACTTTGGGACTTTATAAGGGGGTATAAAGATAAAGAACCCTACCCAGGAATAAAATAGAATTCTAAGACAATCCAGTGGAGCCTCTGAACAGCAGGCAGCTTTCATAGACTTAAAATTGGTTTGCTTGATACTAGACAAGAAAACCAGGCCTAGCTAGAGCAAGGGACAAGCTCAGGTACTGAATGAAATGTCATTTCCCTAAACCAACAAACATCTTGGCAGAATGGCATAGTGTTTCAATGTTTGTGTTTTGGAATTAGACTGTTCAAATTCTGGTTCTGCCAGTTACTTGCTGTGTGATCTTACATAACCCCTCCATGTCTTAATTTCTTCATCTGTAAAATGGGATGTCTATCCGTTCATTTATTCAAGAAGTAATTGTTGGGATAATAACAGTAACCAACTTATTGGTTGCTGTGAGAATAAAATAAGTTAATACATGTAAGGTACCTAGAAGAGTACCTGGCACCAAGTAAGCATCCAATAAATGTTACATATAACAACTGTTAGCCTCTATTGCAGGGACTCTTAAACTTTTTTTGTTCTATGGCCCCCTTTGCCAGTCAGGTGGAAACCACGGATCCCTTGCTAAGTCCACACTATACTGATATATTTATTACTTAATAAATCTATCACACCCGCACCAACACGTCCCCACAAGAGTACTGTTTTTTTTGAATTTCAATTCAAGCTCACAGACCTCTTGTTAAGAACCCCTGCTATATTGCTATTATGACCACAACTGCAATCTACAACTACGTACATCAAAACCACCACCACTGCCACTAGTATTATCAGTACAGTGAGGGAACTGTTATATTCATGACTCTATAGGAAAATTCTTCCCAGGTGATTGAGATCACTGATCCTTGAGTCCATCTACCCAGAAGCTGCTTTTAGTGGTTTCTAGTAAACCGATGAATTCAAACTTTATGGATGCGGTATATTGACATAGCTATATAAACTGCACACAAAACTTCTAATATTAAAACTTTCATAAAGTATATGATTTGACTATTTTTCCAAATCTGCATCAATGTATAGCATAATAACTATTCCTGGGGGCAGGGAACCCAATAGCAAACATTGATTAACTGCCAGTTATTTTTATGGGCCAGGTATTTTTCTGAGTGATTTGTCTAAGGCAACATTTTCACAGTGAAGAAATTGAGGGACAGAGCATTAAGTAACTTGCTTAAGATTACAGGAAATTTGACTCCAGATCTTGTGTTCATAAACACTACACTATACTGTCTTATTAACATTCCTATGAAAGCATTTACACCAATTTGTTAAGTAGTACTATCCTTATTCTACGCTTGGTAAAGGAAAGAAGTTACTTTGTTAGAAGTTCTGGCATAGAACCAAACCATCTATCTGTAATAGCTCCATACATAATATACTCTGAATTAAAATATGCTTATGGTATATCCTTTTGTCTTTTTTGAAGAACAGGCTGTTGCTGACCACATCTAATTTACTAGGAGTCAAAAAGTAAAATGCTTTGTTTAATCGTTTCATAAATCTTATCACCACACAGCCATAATTAGTTTCATGCTTATGAATTTAATCTTACATGTTAATTATATCTGAAATTATTCTAAGAATGCAAAGAGGCTAATTAATGAAAAATAACTGCCTTGAGGATAGGTGCTTTAAGCATATAAGTAATAATAAATAGAAAAATATGTCCACTGTTTCACTAACTTTCACCACACTTAAAATCCCTCAAATACTGGTCAATGGAACACCAATATCAAGCAAGAACAATGTCAGAAGAGTAAGTAAAAGCTTGCACTTATTTAAAAGTGTATTCCATATGGCTCTGATTTATTCTTTAAAGTCTGAACCTGTAAACACATACAAACATTCATGAATGATCTTAATTATAAGTAAGTTTTAAAAAGTAAAAGTAATAGTCTTACATTTCCAACAGTAGCCTAGAACAAATAAAGTGACCAAGCTTTCTGCTAAAAAGAAATAAACATAGTGATTAAAATATTGAAAACATTTTCCTTAATTGTACTCAGTCAGCAATTTAGAATTGATTATAGAAAGAGAAAAAAAGAAAGCTGGAATTTAAAATAAACAGAGCACTGAAGCTGAGTTTTGCAAAACTTGAGCTTTGTATAGCTACAAAGGGTCAGTACACAATAATAAAAAGGAAAAACTCACCTAGAAGATACAGATATTCTAAACTTGTATGGAAATAGTAAAACAGCCTCAAAATATAGAGAGCAAAAATTAAAAGGATAACTGGAGGAAGAAACAAATCTACCATCATAATGGTTTTATAAATACAACATTTATAAAAACTGACCAAATTCTGGGCTAAAAAAGAAGTCTTAGTAAATTTCAAAAATTGTAGTTGCTGATCACATACAATTATGCTAGAAATCAATAAAAAAATTCCCATTTGTGTGAAAATTAAAGTATGTTAATTCTTGGGTCAAAGAAGAAATCATAATGGAATGTAGAAAATAGCACAAAAAAGTATATGAAGAACATATAAATTAGCCAAGTTGTTCAAATGCACTAAATAGGGCATGATATATACCAATAAAGCACTTTAATTCTTATGAATTAAATGATTTAATAACCTGCAGTTTGCCTGACTTTAGTTCTTTTATCATTCATTAAAAGGAATACTTGGGAGCAGATATAGCTCAAGTGGTTGATTGCCTGCTTCCCACAT
>JAQZBX010064727.1:0-16425 GCA_029593785.1 Cabassous unicinctus | reverse complement strand
CTGTTTTGTCAAGTATTAGTATAGCTTCCTCACTCTTTTTTGGTTACTGCTTGCATGAAGTATCTTTTTCCAAGCTTGCACTTTCAGCCGGTTTGTTTCCTTGGGTCTAAGGTGAGTCTCTTGTAGGCAGCATATGGATGGCTTATATTTTTTATTCATTTAGTCAGCCTATACCTCTTTTTTTTTTATCATCCCCCCCACCCAGATGGCTTCCTCATCTGTTTATTTATTTGTTTGTTTTTGCTCATCGTCTGCTCATTGTTTTTGCCTGTTGTTTTTCGCTCATCTGCTCGTTTTTTGCTCATTGTCTGCTTGTTGTCTGTTTGTTTTTTCTTTAGGAGTCACCAGGAACCAAACCTGGTACCTCCCATGTGGGAGGTGAGCACTCAACTGCTTGAGCCACATCTGCTCCCAGCCTATATCTTTTGATTGAGGAGTTTAATCCATTCACATTCAATGACATTACTGTAAAGTCATTATTTACTTCCACCATTTTATTCTGTTTTTCATATGTCATATCTTATTTTCTTCTTTTTACTCTTTTGGTTATACTTTCTGCTATTCTTGTCTTCTATACTCTCCTCAAAGTCTCTCCTGTCTTATTCTTTCAAGCTGTTAGTCTCCTTTTAATATTTCCTGCAAAGGTGGATTCTTTTTTTTACAAACTCTCTTAGTTTCTGTTTGTTTGTCAATTTTTTTTTTCAGGTACCAGGGCCGGGATTCAACCTGGGACCTATTATGCGGGAAGCTGGCACTCAAACACTGAGCCACATCAGCTCCCCTGAGTTGTTTTTTGTTTGTTTGTTTGTTTGTTTGTTTGCTTGTTATTTGTTTTGTTTTTAAGGAGGCACAGGGAACCGAACCCCGTACCTCCCATGTGGGAAGCAGGAGCTCAACTGCTTGAGCCACATCTGCTCCCTGTTTGTGAATATTTTAAACTCACCTTCATATTTGAAGGACAATTTTGCTGGATAAAAAATTCTCACCTGGCAGTTTTTCTCTCTCAGTATCCTAATTGTATCTTATCACTGTCTTCTCACCTCTGTGGCTTCTGATGAGAAATCCTCACTAAGCCTTACTGGGTATCCCTTGTATGTGTTGGTTTGCTTCTCCCTTGCTGCTTTCAGAATTTTCTCTTTATCTTTGACATTTGATATTCTGAGTAGTATGTGTCTTGGGGTAGGTCTATTCACATTTATTCTAATTGGGGTACGCTGTACTTCTTGGCCATATAAGTTCATTTCTTTCATGTGAGTTGGGAAATTTTCTGCCATTATGTCTTCAAATATTCTTTCTGCCTCTTTTCCCTTCTCTTTTCCTTCTGGAACTCCCATGACATGCATGTTGTTATGTTTCATGTTGTCATTTAACTCCCTTCTCAATTTTTCCCATTCTTTTCTCTCTGTGTTCTTTTCTCTCTTCAATTTCAGCTGTTCTGTCTTCTGTATCACTTATTTTTTTCTTCTATCATTTCAGGTCTGCTGTTGTATGCATCTAGTGTGTTTTTTTATCTCACCTATTGTGTCTTTCATTCTCATGAATGCTGTTACTTTTCTATTCAGGTTTTCAAATTCTTCTTTGTGCTCACTTAGTGTCTGCTTGATATCCTTTATCTCTTTAGCCATTTTGTCTTTCTACTCATTAATTTGATTTTGGAAATTTGTGTGAATCTTATTGATTAATTGTCTCAAATCCTGTATCTCATCTGAGGTTTTAATATATTCCTTTGCTTGGGCCATTTCTTCCATTTTCTTAGTATGACTTGTAATTTTTTGCTGAAGTCTAGGCATTTGATTATGTTGGTGAGGTTACTCAGATGCTCAATTTCTCTCTCATAGGAATTTAGTGGTGGGATGCTGTGTGTTACTACTGTTCTTTGATTTTTGGTTCAACTTGTTCTGGGTCTTTAGGATTTTCCCTGTTAGTTGCTCAAATCTGGGCCCTGGACCCAGTAATGGGTTGCAGACCGGCTTCCTAGGGCCTTCAGAAGGGAGGCTGTAAATGCTGAAAAAGTCTCTCTTACTTACTTTTAATTTCCTCATGTGCACTTCCTTGGTCTGCCAGCAGATGGCAAACTTTAACAGCTCTCTCAGTTCAATGCCTGGTTGGAGTGTATTTGCTGCAACATGGACAGGATCTGTGTGATAGAGGATCCTCCCTGGAAGCTAAAAGCCTTGTAATTCAAACTTTCTCAGAGACAGTTCTTCAGCCCTCACTGGCAGCCCTCTCCCTTTTCCCAGGTAGGAAATAATTCCACTCCTCTCTGCATCCTCAATAGCCAATCCTGGTCAATAGAGAGGGAGATTGGGAGGGTGGGTCTCTTTACTCCTAAGCCGCCTCCCAAAGCAAATAAGCAAACCAAATTTGTGGATCAAAAGCTGAGTCAGCCTTAGGCTGTGTCCCTCTTTCTCCCCTTTCCTGGGGAGGTGGATCCCTGGGGCCCCCTTTGTCTATAGTCTCAGGCTAAAGCCTGAGAATTCAAAAGTGTCTATAGGGTGGGGAGGGTGATGGCAGTGGCAGCTGCAGATTCTAACTCAGAGTTTTGCCATCACAATTCTTTTCCTTTGTCCCTCTCTCTTCTGGGTGGTGCCCAGCCTTCCCCTGGTGTCCTAAACCCTAGAAGATTTTTTTTCCAGGCCATTTCTGGCTGTCCTCTGGCTATTTTTCTGAGAGAGAAGAGAGTCCCATGTCTTTCTTGTCCTTCAATGAAGTGTGTTCTTTAGTACAGATATACTGCATTTGTCTCAGCCAATCAGAAGTAGGCAATAATTCACTCCTTCCCCTTGCCTATATAAGCAAATCTCTTTTTATCCTCCCTTTGGATCCCTCCTATTAGATGGGCAAAGATAAAGTTTCTCAAATTGGGGTGTTGGAACAGTATGGGACAGTCTAACACAAGGAAGAGTATTCCTGCCCCAAATGTCCCAAGAATCCATTGAAAAACAACATGTACCTATATCACTGGAAGGCTCCATGTGCTGCAGATGATTTCTGCAGTGGTGAGTATTTGCAGGTCTGAGCTGTGGGTGGGTTTCTTTCTCTGAGGTCCACTCACAGTGGTAGTTGGCTTAATGAAACACTTTACTGACTGCCTAAATAGTGCATATGACTTGGTTTTGGTCAAGCTATAGAAACAAACTTGTGCAGTCTGAGAAGCATGAAGAGGCAGAACTAAAGTCTGGGAACTGGAGGGGAAAGAAGCATACAGTATGTGTGTAAAGCCAGGCTTTGTTCCTTGGTGCAGCAGCATCTAAACAGGGTGTCATCGTGTACCTCCACTCCAAAACATACTAGGCTGTGTCCTGGAAAAAAAAACCCACAAGTTCCAAGGTCAAAAAAATAAGTTTTAAAAATGCTGCCTTCCTGGGAGTGGGTGTAGCTCAGTAGTTGAATGTCTGCTTCCCATGTATGAGGTCCTGAGTTCGATCCCCAATGCCTCCTAAAAATAAAAAATAAAAAAATGCTGCCTCCATCACCTTTCAGAGGTACACAGCAAAACTCAACAAATTAAAGGTCCTGAGAAATCTTGCAGTAGAGAAGGATTAGATCTGTAGTTTTCAACATGTATTTGAGGGGGCGGATATGGCTCCAATGGTTGGGCGTCTGTCTGCCATATGGAGGGACCTGGGTTCGATCCCTGGGACCTCCTGGTAAAATAATATAAATATATATAGAGAGAGAGAAGGTGCGCGTGCCGCCAGGCTCCATGCACGGGCGTGCCACCAGGCCCTGCCGAGCCACACAGCAAGATGATGACATAACACGAGAGAGACAGAGGGGAGAACCGAGAGGAGTTGCACCAAAAACCAGGAACCAAGGTGGCGCAGGTGGCAGAACACATCTCTCCCACATCGGAGGTCCCCAGGATTGAATCCTGGTGAAGACTGGAGGAGAAGGATGAAAAGAGAGGGCAAGAAACAGACACAGAGAATTGCCCAGCGAGTGGACACAAAACAGCAAATGGGGGGAGGGGTAAAATGGATAACGTAAATAAATAAATCTTTAAAAAAATGTATTTGACCACAAGATCCTTTCTTCGTGTAAAGCCTTTTTAACATGTGATAAATAAAATCTAGTAAACCCAATCAGAGGCACATGTGCTAACCCCCAAGACAGCAAAACCAAAATCTAAGCAGGTTTCTATTCCCTGTAAATGCCCAGCTTACAGAGAAAAAAGAATTTAAAACAATCAGCTATTGCCAACTCCCTATTCTTGCGCAACCTAACTTTCTCATTGCTAAGCAACTGCCTACATTAACCATATTAGGAAATTAGTCTGCATTAACCAGTGAAAATTTCCTCCCAATTTGTACTCCCTTTTTCTGTCTATAAAAGCCCATTGCCAGTTCCTAAGAAAGTTGAGTATAAGCTTGCCATGTGACCCAGCAATACCTTTACTGTGTAATACCCCGAAGAACTAAGAGTAGTGACACGAACATCTACACACCTACATTCATAGCGGCGTTATTCACAATTGCCAAAAGATGGAAGCAGATCAAGTGGTCATCAACCAATGAATAGATAAACAAATTGAGGTGTGTACACATGATGGAATATTATGCAGCGGTAAGAAGAAAGGAAGTCGTGAAGCATAGGACGACATGGATGAACCTGGAAGACATTATGTTGAGTGAAGTAAGCCAGACACAAAAGGACAAATACTATATGATTGTGCTATTATGAACTAAATATATTATGTAAACTCATGGAATTAATAATTAGAATATAGTTCACCAATAAATAGAAGGAGGGTAGAGAATGGAAAGCTGAGGGTTAATCTGTGCAGAATTGGTAAAAGGGTTGTTTTTAAATCTTTGTAAATGAATAGAAGTGGTGAAAGCACACCGAAGTGTTTGTGACTAGCAGAGCTATTATATGGGTATGACAGTGGTTGAAAGGGAAAGTCTAAGGACATGTATATTATTAGAAGGAAAGCTAAAAAATGTAACATAGGACTGTATAACATAGTGAAACCTAATGTGAAATATGAATATGGGTGATATTGCATATATGATGGCTTTTACAAAATATAAATACAAATAAACTAGAGGGATGGAAACAGAATAGCCGCTATGTATGGCAGGGAAAGCTTAGAGAAATTGAGAGGTGATGAGTTTATTTTTTGTTTTGTTTGTTTTTTGTTTATTATTATTGGAATAATGAAAATGCTATAAAAATGATTGAAGTGATGAATGCACAACTATGTGATTATACCAAATACCACTGATTATGCACTTTGGATGAATTGTATGGGAAAAAAAAACAAAAACCTGTTGTTGTCTTTGTTCAGGGGAATTCCTTTCTACCTCATGGCAATTGGGGTCTCCCCAGTTCATGAATTGACTCAATAAAACTCCTGAGATCTAACCAAATTTTGCTTGAGTCTTTTTATTAACACATCTGAAACTGGTTTTCCAGTAATCCTACCAGGGGAAACATGGCCCTGGCTAATAGGGAGGTTTTTTAACTTATTGAAAGAAGAAATGAAGAATGGTACTTGAAGAGCATGAACTAGACCAACTAAGAGACAGAAAATAGATGAGCGCTTACCAGCAGCTGGAGGAAGCGGGTAATGGGCGAATTATTGTTTAATAGTTACAGTTTCTGTTTGAGGGCATGAAAAAGTCTTAGCAATGAATGGTTGTGGTGGTTGCACAATATTGTGAACGTAGGTAATACCACTAAAGTACACACTTTGAAATGGTTTAAAAGTGCACACTTAAAAATGGTTAAAATGCAAAATTTTGTGTTTATATGTGTTACCTTAATTTTTAAAAATAAAGCTAGTGCAGTTGACCCAGAATGAGTCAATGAAGAGTCGCCCTCTAGTGGTGGCCACTATGACAGAAAATAAAAAACAAGCAGATTTAGTGAAGGATCAAGAGGAAACTTGAAGTATATGTAAATCGAGCACATATATGGGCTCAGGCTCATATATGTATTTCTATGTATCTCTTATGTGAGATACATAGAAATCCTTTATTTTTTTCTAATTTGTATCACACTCCATGGAAGTAGATGTTATCTGCCCTTTGTAGATGAAGATTCTGAGACCCATAAAGATTGTTATTTCCTAAGTTCATACAGCTAGTATGGTTATGGGATTTGAACAACATTGGTCAGTTGACTCCCAAAGAAACCATACACACAACTTGGCATGGCCACCATGTGCAGTTAGCAGGTTGCATCTGGCACAATCCAGGGAGTACCACTGACATTTTGGTGGTTGAAGATTTGTGATTTAAAACCACAGTTTTCAGACAGATGTCAATAAAATGCCTTGAGAAAGAACCATTCTCAAATTCACATGGGCTGGCAGAGGTGGTCCTGCTAGCAGATCAGGTCTGGAACAATCTCACAGAGTCCCAGCAGAGTTCCTTGAAGTTCAGTAACATGCTCCCTTTATATGATCTCAGCTGGGGAGTGTGCACGTTGATTCATTCCCTGCACCTGATTTTATCCCACTTTTGATCCAATGGCTAACAGCATTGTGAACTTTTCCTCTCCTGTCCTACTTCAGATCTAGGGAAAACCTTGGTTCCTCTCACAATGGGTCTGTCATCCACCTCTTTGATGGTGTATGCCCCATATGTTGGGTGAACACTGCTTGCAGACTGTCATTCATCAAGTTCCCAAAATACAAATATAATTGGCACCAAGACTTCTCCTACTACCACCTTAACCATGTCAAGTCATGCTTCAAAAACACAAGTACATTTGTTACTGAACCTTCTCACACAACTACCTTAACCGTGTCAAGTCATGCTTCAAAAATACAAGTACAGTTGGTACCGAGCCTTCTCCCACTACCACATTAACTGTGTCAAGTCATGCTTGCACCATTTCAATAATCTTCTCTCTGGGCTTCATTCCTCTAGTTTAGAGCTTTCCAGTGGAATAGTATAGCTCCCCAGGAGGCAATTTGCAAGTGTATTGGGGTCAGTTGGACTGCCAAACAACCTTTGGCAGTTCTTCGATGAAGGCTAGAGATGCCGGATGTCCAAAACTCCTGAGGTTTGCCTTCATGATGTCCTGCTAGACGTTTATCAAGGGGACAAACCAATTTAAAATATTTCTGATAGTAGAACCTAACACCATTTAAAATATAAACACAAAGTACTTTTTATGTGGTTTAATATATACAGAATTTTCCAGTATTGCAACCAATGTGAAAATAAAGGAAAGATTATATTTTGTCTTATTCAGAACTTTACAAGAACTGTTCACCATTTCAGAAAATATCTTCACCAACAGTAGTACCATTGTTGGTACTGGAGTCACCTACATAAAACACAAGTAATTGTCTCATCTATAATGATCCATTTGTTCCAGTTAATGTAAAGTTAATTCATTATCTGTATTTTCTGCATGATTTTTCTGTAAGCCTACAATTTCTCTAAAGATATCTTTATTAAAATTTCCAAAAATTTGTGTAGAAAAAAATTTAGCTATTCATTTTGTTACAAAAGAAGTCATTGCATCTAACAGGGTTAAGAACTACTTCTCTGTTTTATCTCTTCCCTAATACTGAAGTGACTCCTGATTTCCACATCACTGGGACCTGAAAAATCTATTCCCTGCTGTGCTAGTTTTCTAAAAGCTGCCATTGCAAAATACGAGAAATGGGTTGGTTTTTATAAAGTGAATTTATTAGGGTAAAAGCTTACAGTTCTGGGGAGTGGATGTGGTTCTAGCAGTTGAGCGCCTGCTTCCCACATGGGAGGTCCCAGGTTTGGTTCCCAGTGCCTCCTAAGAAAAAAACAAAAACAAACAACAAGCAAAACAAATTAAAAAACCAATTCAGGGGAGCTGATGTGGCTCAGTGGTTGAGCGTTGCTTCCAGTATAACGAGGTCCCGGGTTCAATCCCCAGCCCCTGGTACCTTAAAAAACAAACAAACAAACAAACAAAAAAAAACCTTACATTTCTGAAGCTGTGAAAATGTCCAAATCAAGGCATCATCAGAGATGCTTTCTCACCAAGGTTGGCTGCTGGATCCTGGACTCCTGCCACATGGCAAGGCAAAATTGTGACTCTCCCTCTGGGTTCTGCCTTCTCCTCCAGGCCCCTTTCTCCTCAAGCTCAGCTGTGAGCCATCAGGCACATGGCGGGTCTCTCCGTTCTCCTGGCTTTGGGTTGCTCTGCTGATTCCAGTCTCTGGTCTCTCTTTCAGCCTCTCAGGGTTTCTCTCAGCCTCTCTCTCAGCTGTAACTGATCCTCAAGTCTTCTCTCTCTTTCATGGCAGGGTAAAAATTGTAGCTGTCTTTCTCTGTGTGTTTCTGCTTTCAATTCTTAGTTTATGTAAGACTCCACAAAAGGCCATTGATGTAGTCCAATCAAAGGCCCTATAGTGATCTAATCAAAAGTGATCTAATCAAAAGATCTTTTAACTGAGTCTAATGCAATCAAAGTATCCCACACTCACAGTAATAGATTAGTTCAAAGAACATGATCTTTTCTGGGATTCACAAAACTTCAAACTGTCACACCTGCCCACCTTTTCATTATTCTCCTCAACTAGCTCTCTTCTCACATGCATCCACCCTGCCAGCCATTCTTCTGTAATCTGCAGGTCAGAGCTCCACCACAGGCCCCACCAGTTTTGCTCTTGTCTGGAATGCATCCCAACCCCATCTTCCTTCCTAAACTTTCCTTTTTCTTTACTGTTTGATTTAATCCTACTTCCTTCATTAAGCTTTTGCCAGCACACCCAACCTTTGGAGACCAGTTCAGTTCAAAAAACATTCAAGCTCCAATTCAGTGTCAGAAACAGGGCACGCCGGCCTGAGCGGTGCGGTGGGCTGATGCAGCAACCTCACGGCAGGAAGCGGGTGTGGCGCAATGGATAGCGCACCCGTTTACCATATGAGAGGCCCTGGGTTTGCTTCCCGGCGCCTCCTTGTGAGGGCAGGCCGGCTCGGGCAGCGCCGTGGGCTGATGCGGCAAGACCTCACAGCCGGGGGGAGATGGGCGGACGCGGAGAGGACGCGCAGCGAGTGGACATGGCAACACAGGCAGCAAGGGGGGGGATAAATAAATAAAATAGATAAATCTTTAAAAAAAAAAAAAAACACTCCCAACACTGGAGCTACAAAGTCAAGAAAACATGTCACATGCCTTTGGGGATGTCATGATCAATCTAGTGTAAGAGAAAAGCAAATAAAGGCTAGCATGGTAAGCATTGGCGGGATCTCACTCAACCACTGCAGGTAAGTGTGAGTAAAGTGTGTCAAGTCCTCAGATATGCCCAAACTGGCTTTGAAACAATGAACTTGAGTTCATTAGAGCAGTGAGGGCACAATATAATCGATATTAATCAATCAATAGGGCTCAATTGATAGGGCTCTATCTATAGGGCTCGTGTTTACCGTATGGGTAGGCCCCGGGTTCGGTTCCCGGAGCCTCCTGGTGAAGGCAAGCCAGCCCGCATGGCACGGTGAGCTGACGCAGCAAGACGACCCAACAAAGGGAGACAAGCAGACACAGAAAAACGCACAGCAAATGGACACAGCAAGCACAAGCAGCAAGGAGGGGATAAATAAATAAATAATCTTAAAAAAAAAAAAAAGAACTCAGAGGCAGAAAATTATTTATGGAGAGAAAAGCATGGGCAATGGGGCTTCACCAGTAGAGAGAAGCTACAAACATAACAAAAGGGTTTGCAGGCTGTGGTTAGGCACAATCCTACAGGTGATAATGGGGATGACAAGGTCACATTCACCTGGAGAGCAGATGACTCTGGTACAGAGTCGAGAAGGATGGGTTAGAAAGACTCACACCCTGAGACCATCTCTCCTCTTTTCCAATTTGCTTAACCAAGGCCAAAATATTTTATTCAGTGTGGACATACAACCCATGTTATATCCTTTTTTTTTTTTTAGCTTATTGTGAAAATCTGTGAACCCCTTCTTAAGAAACAATATGACCAGAGTATTTAGTCCCAACCTGTGACAACATTCTTATTATGCTGAGAAACTAAATAACTTGATCCAAGCAGAGTAAACTAAGAACAAAATAAATAGCAAATCTTTAGTTATGTGAACTTGTTGAGAGGGTACTTTTGTTATTGTCAACTTGATAACCAATTGCTTACTATTTTAATCAGAGAAAACAAAATGAATACACATTTTCAGTGAATTCACATTGTGGTAGCACTTTCACATGGCAAAGTTTATTTTTATTTTTAAATAAACTTTGAAGTATACATATAGAAAAGTGCAGAAATCATAAGTTTATAACTTAAAGTATTTTAACAAAGAACACCTGTATTAGTCAGCCAAAGGGGTGCTGATGCAAAATACCAGAAATCTGTTGGTCTTTATAAAGGGTATTTATTTGGGGTAGAAGCTTACAGTTACTAGGCTGTAAGCATAAGTTTCTTCCTTCACCAAAGTCTGCTGCCATGTGTTGGAGCAAGACAGCTGCCGACATTTGCCAGGGTTCAGGCTTCTTGGGTTTCTCTCTTCCCGGGGCTCTGTTTCTCTCCGGGCTTAGCTCCTCTGTTTCCTCCACAAGGTCAGCTGTAGACTATGAGGCTCTCTAGGCTCTGCCTCTCTCCACAAGGCCAGCTGTGAACTGTCAGGTGAATGGCTCATCTCTTTTCCCAGGTCCTTCTCTCCTTCCTCATCAGAACCCTAACATCAAAACTGCTCCAACTCTGTCCTTTGCAATGTCTTTTATCTTTGAGACCCCACCCACCAAGGGGTGGGGCTCAATGCCCTACTGACATGGCTCAGTCAATGCCCTAATCATAACTTAATCATGCCCAGATTAGCAGACCAGTTTGCAAGCATTATCCAGTACCTATTTTTTGGAATTCATAATTACATCAAACTGCCAAACTGTTACAACACCCATGTAACCTACTCCCAGAGATCATTACCAATACCTGAGAAGCCCTCACTGCCCCGCCTTCTACTTATTCCGTCCCCTTATCCAAGAATAACGGTAACCATTATCCTGAGTTCTAACAGTATAGAATTGCATTACCTGTTCTTAAATGTCATATATAGTGGAGTCACACATCATGTGCTCTTGTGTGTCTGGTTCCTTCTGCTCAACATCATGGTTGTGACATTAAAGCATGTTGCTCTACATTTGTTCATTTCCATTGCTGTTTAGTATTTTATTATATGAATAGACCACAATATATTTGCTATTGATGGACATTTTTGGATACTTCCAGTTTGGGGATGTTGCAAACAGTACTTCCATTTTTAAAATTATTTTCTATTTCAAATACTTTCACCACAGAAAGTAACTAAAAGTATATAGTAGAGGTGTAGAGAATCTACCATACACATAAATGAGCCTCTGAGAACTTGTTGGACTATTTCTTTGGAAGAACTCAGTGAGTAGGCGACTGTGAGTAGGGAGAAGGAGAAAGGAGCCAAGGATGACTGCTGTCTAGGTTTCTAAAAAAAGGACTGATCCCCCAACACACACTGAGACTGAGAGCCCAAGAGGAGAGACAAATGCAAAGGGAAGATGAGGAGGCAAATTAGGGGCATTTGGTTCTGATGGTCAAGAGAACAGGCTCTAGGTCGACCACCTTAGTAATTTTGTGATGTTGAACAAACAGTTAAACCTCTGAAGCCTTAGCGTCCTCATCTGTTAAAATTGGGGAGGAAATAGACAAACAAAAGCAAGATAGAAAAAAAAAAAAATATATATATATATATAAAGGCAGGGGGGAAGGAGAATAAGAACTCTTTGGGTAGTTTTGAGGATAAAATCACATGATTCGTGTAAAACTGTGCAGGAAACATAGCAAGAATTCAATAAATACGGCTTATTATGATTTTTTTTTAATTGTCATGATCATCCAAATGGAGATGTCCCCAACTATTGGAAATATGTCTGAAACACAGTGGAAGAAACCATGCTAAAGTCTTACAAATCCTCAGGATCTGCGTTCTCTTCATTTGCTCACACTACCAACGACCAACAGGTGGGGATGTTGTCTTCTTTACTTCCCAGTCACCACCTAAGACCAATACTGCTCCCCATTCATATAAAATAAGAAAACCCAACACACACCTATGAGCAGAGAACCCTATTTCTCTGAGACTCATGACATTCAGTTTTTCTACATTCTGTTTTCTGTTCCTCACTATTGTCAACTACCAACCTCTTAGTCATACTACTCATGCATTAGAAATTTTGGCACCTGCCTTATTGCTTTTCTTAAGCTACATATTCTTTCTTAGCAATTTCACTCAATCAATTGTTTATTTTGTCCAGTCATCTATTCATCACCTAATAAACTTTTACCTTGGAAGCATAGTAAGTTGGCTCACCAAGCCCAATTCACCCTCAAACCAACTGCATCATTTTATATCTTCTGTTTGGGGGGCATCAACATCAACCCAATCACTCAAGCCAAAAAGCTTGGGTTTGTATAATACAGTGAACCCCGTGGTGTTTGATGCACTGTGATTAACAGTAGAAATATGAGAACGTTCTTTTATGAACTAAAATACACAATACTAATACATGATGTTAATAATAGGGTGGTTTGTGGGAAAAACATAAAATATAAGCTTTGGACTATAGAGAGCAGGAATATTATGACGATGTTCTTTCATCATTTGTAACAAATGTGTCACAACAATGTAAGGTGTTGGTGATGGGGCAATATATGGGAATCCTGTATGATATGCATGAGTGTTTTGTTAACTCACAACTTCTCGAATTAAAAAAAAAAACACTTGGCTTCATCCTTTTCTCCCACATATATGACATCAAAGAAATAATCATACCTCATCCATTTTATATACAATGTATATGAGTATATATAAATATTAAATGTAATTTTTAAACATGCAGATTACGTGTTCATATTCTCTCTCCCATGCCTGCTAGCACTACCCTAGTTCAAGTCCTTATCTTCTTTTACCTGAACTTCTGCAACAGTGTCCTGGATGGCTTCCCTGTCCCCAGCACCGTCCCCCTCAGATCAATCCCTCTTCCACAGGGTACAGAGATATGTCGCCTCAAACATAAATCTGATCCCAGCACTTTCATACTTAACATGGTACATCAACCCTTCCCACTGACCTCGATGGAAATAATTTACATAGACATGGCACTGGGAACCATCCCTGAAGCTTGGGGCAAATATTCTGCCACTCTCTTCTTTACGGTTTACTACAGGGCTCTTAATTCAGTGTGTCCATGAATTTGGAGGAGAAAAAAGCAAACTTTTCATTTTCACTAACCTGTAATAAAAATTTAACATTGCTTCCATTATGATTGTAAGCAACAAGCCACAATAAAATTAGCAGTACCTGTGGACTTTGCCACCAACAGAAACAACATGCATTTGCATATGTGTTTTAAAACATAGTACTTGGCATCTCACCCTGCAGCACTCTGCAGTCCATGTATAGGATTGTGTACTCTCTTCTTCTTTCTTAATAAACTCTTTACTCTCTTGCCTACCTTATGGCATGTCTTCAAATTCTTTTATGCAACATAAGCCAAGAATCTAGAGGCCCAGAACCCAGATCATTCTGCTAGCATATTGGCAAGCCAAGCCAGGAGACAAAGAGGCAAATAATGCTCCCAGACCCGCAACCGAAGACTGGAAATCAGATTTGGGGTTCATCTGTTATAAATTGGATAGCAGTGAAAGATATGGACTAGATTGCTACCTGGTGGAATTCTCGACCCTCAGGGTTGGACATCCACTCTTCCAATCCAGTGGCAGCCAGAGTCCTGTTATCTCCAAGAACTGGGGAGTGGGGGACCTCCCACCTCGAGTGCTGAGGTTCCTAAAAGCAGCAAGTTATGAGAGAAACCAGTTTCTCTGAGACTTCAATGACCTTAAAGAGCTTGCTTGTGCTAGAAACCGGGGACAAAATCCTGGATAATTCCTACTCATGCTTCAAGACACAGCTCAGGAATTATCAATTCCATCTGCCTTCCTTCATTGCCTCCCTCTAAGCATAGTTAGTTATTCCCTGCCTGATGCTCCTATTCTTCCCAGTAAATACCTCCATCACAGCACATACCAGTTAGGATTGGAATGATGTCTTCTCATCTTTCTCCATAATTAACTGTGAGCTCCTGGAGGACAGGTACTATTTTATCTATCTTGGATCGCAGGTGCCAATTGGAGGCATAAGCAAAGTACTCAAAATATTTTTGTTGATTGAATACATGAGTGGTGAGTTATTGATTTAATCATTAATGCACGTGATCCCACTCCTCAGGGATTTTGCAAACTGTCGTGGGAAATCAACCCATAAAATACTACCTGGAATACAGTGTGATCAGTGGGGCAAGTGATCTATGATGAAAGGACTGTGAAGCACAACGGAAGACGAGATATATTTGTCTGGGGACTGGAAATTTTGGGGGATATCTCTGTTATTTCACATCTTAATCTATTTCCTTACAACTTCTACACACATAATCTTAGCTCTTCATTTTTGAACCCCAAATAAGTCTACCTATTGTTCTAGCATCTGGGATAATTCCTAACAACATTTCTCAATAAACATGTCTGAAAAGAATAAAAAAAAATAGTTCTTGCAGATATCTAAAAATAGTATTCCTACCTGTCACTACTTCAAATCACGGTTATAATTAGTCCTGCGATGCACTGCGGGAGGCCATAAACTTTCCATCTGGTGCTGCTCATGCAATGTAGCTGGACAACCACTGGGCCACGCAATGCCTACCAACTGGTGAAATTCTATGTTCTCAATTTAATAGCCTGCCTTTGCTTTCCAATGCTCCCTCTCCACAAAGTTCCCCCATCAATTTATTTGAAAAGGGAATTGTGTGAACACTCAGAAACACTTCAGAACTCTTGTATTAGTCAGGGTGCTCTTGGGAAACAGAATCAACAGGAGATATCTGTCAATAATATGAGATTTTATCAGAGTCTCTCACGCGACCGTGGGGATACACAAGTCCAGGTTCCGCAGGCAGGCTACAAACCAGGGGCTCTGATGAAAGTCCAATGAAGGTCTTTGATGAGTTTCTGGGAGAAGTTGGCTGTCCAACGACGAACTGGGAAATTCTCTCTGAATGTTGAAATCACTTCCCCTTTTAAGGCATTCAACTGATGGGATAAAAGCGTCATCCATTGCTGATGCAATCTCCCTGATTGATGCAGATGTAATCAGCCATCCATGCAGTAAACTCACTGGTGACTGAAGTGCATAATGCTCTTGTATTACAATTAGCCCAGTGCTTGCTGGACCTAACACCTGGACACAATTACCTGGGCAAGTTGACACATTAGGTTAACCATCACAACTCTTTTAAAAAAATCATTTCTATCTTGATGGTGTCAAAGTTGTGCCACGAATCTCCAATTCTTTTCTTTCTGACATACATTTGGTATTAACGATGTCAATTTAGTCAAAGATGAACTCACTTGATCTCAGAATGGAAAGCTTAATTGCAATTAGAGCTCAACATTTGTAACCTTCAAATCAAAAAATCAAAATTGATGGATATCCAACATTACACGAGCATGGCTTTATCAAAGACAACCCACAAGGAAATGTTCTCATTCAAGCTAAGCAGCAGCCGTTTTCACACTAATTCTTTAAAAATGAACAATTTATGGTGAAGCACATCATAGTGTTTGTGATGAGCAGAGCTATTATATGGGTATGACAGTGGTTGAAAGAGAAAGTCTAAGGATATGTGCAGCTATAAATGGCAGGGGAAGCATAGAAAGATTGAGAGGTGATGAATTTTGTTTGTTTGTTGTTATTATTATCATTACTAGAATAAAGAAGATGCTCTAAAAATGAAGTGATGAATGCACAACTATCTGATTATACCGAATACCATTGATTGAACAATTTGGATGGATTTATGCTTTATTTGTATGTATCAATAAAACTGATTTGTTTAAAAAAATGAACATTTTAAATTGTCTATATTTCAAGTGTATCATCTTATTTAATGAGTTAATATAAAGCACATGTCACTTTAGTACAAAATCATTAAACCGCAGCCACTGAGAGAAACGGGGGAGGACTGTGGTGGTCCACGAGGCTCCTTGCAGGCAATGTGGTGGTAATATTCAAGAGCCAGGTGAGCGTTGTGACAGCAGGGGCTGGGCCTCACTTGGCAGGGTGGCCTGGGCTTCTGCCTCCCTCCGGTTCCAGGTAGCGGGTGAGTGGCAAGTACAGGAGCAGCAGCAGAGGCAGAGTTTCTGGCTACTCTCCCTTCCCCATCCCCCTGTGCCTGGTGTTACAGTAAGCACGGCAATTTCCAATAGAAGGGCCCCCCTGATCCAGCGCCACAAAGGTGAAACATTTTTCTAAGTGAGAAGCTGATTTATTGCAAGTGCACAAGCAAGGAACTGGGGGAGTTTTCCCAAAACCAGTTCAAAGTGAGAATGGGAGCTAGAGTTTTTACAGGCAAAGAAAAGAAGTAGGTGAGGGGAAAAAGCAA
>JAQZBX010064726.1:0-16448 GCA_029593785.1 Cabassous unicinctus | reverse complement strand
TAAGATTTATTTATTTATTTATTTATCCCCCCCTTGCTGCCTGTGCTTGCTGTGTCCATTCGCTGTGTGTCTTCTCCATGTCTGCTTATCTCCCCCTTGCTGTGAGGTCCCGCTGCATCAGCCCCTCGCGCCGTGCGGGCCGGCCTGCCCTCACAAGGAGGCCCCGGGAAGCGAACCCGGGGCCTCCCATATGGTAAACGGGGGCTCTATCGACTGAGCCACTCCCGCTTCCCCCCCATTTATTTTTAAAATGCTGGTGGAATTTTTATCAGGATTGCACTGAGTCTGTATATCAATTTGGGTAGAATTGACATATTAATGATATTTAGTTTTCCAATCTGTGAGCATGGAATGTTCTTCTAATTATTTAGGTCTTTTTTATTTCTTTTAACAATGAGTTGTAGTTTTCTGAATACAAGTTCTTTACATTGTTGGTTAAATTTATTCCTAAATATTTGGGTTTTATCTGTCATATTTTATTTTCACCACTCTTTTGAGACTTTTAGTTACTTTTACTGATATAATCTTCATTTCTAGACTCTCTTCCAAGCCTCTCTCTCCTGTTATTTCTTTTCAGGCTGTAGCACACCCTTTAGTATTTCCTGAAAAGCTGGTCTCTTGGTTTTAAACTCTCTCAGTTTCTGTTTATCTGTGAATATTCTAAACTCACCCTCATTTTTGAAAGACAATCTTGTCAGATATAAGATTCTTGGCTGGAAGGTTTTCTCTTGCTGTAGCTTAAATATATCATACCACTGTCTTCTTGCCTCCATAGTTTCTGATGAGAAATTGGCACTAAATCTTATTGGGTGTCCCTTATATGTTAGGCATTGCTTTTCTCTTGCTGCTCTCAGAATTCTCTCTCTGTCTTTGACATTTGACATTCTGATTAGTATGTGTCTCGGAGTTGGTCTATTCGGATTTATTTGGATGGGAGTATGTTGTGCTTCTTGGACATGGATATCCATGTCCTTCAACAGGGTTGGGAAATTTTCCACCATTATTTCTTCAAATATTCCTTCTGCCCGTTTTTCCTTCTCTTCTCCTTCTGGGACACCCATGACACATATGTTTGCACATCTCTTGCTGTCATTTAGTTCCCTGAGACCTTGTTCAATTTTTTCCATTCTTTCCTCCATCTGTTCTTTTGTATGTTTGCTTTCAGAGGCCATTTCTTCAAGCTCACCAATCCTTTCTTCTGACTCCTCAAATCTGCTGTTATATGATTCCAGTGTATTTTTAATTTCATTTATTGCACCTTTCATTCCCATAAAATCTGCTATTTTTCTATGTATGCTTTCAAATTCCTCTTTGTGCTCATCCAATGTCTTCTTAATATCCTTAATCTCTTTAGCCATCTCACTAAATTTGTTAAGAAGATTTGTTTGAACATCTATGTTTAGTTGTCTAACTCCTTTATGTCATCTGGAAGCTTATCTTGTTCCTTTAACTAGGGCATATCTTCCTGTTTCTTGGTGTGGATTGTAATTTTTTTGTTGGTGTCTTGGCATCTGGCTTACTAGATGTATTTATTCTGGGTGCGGTTTCTCTCTTTAGTTTAGGGCTTTCTTACCCTTTCTCCCTTGCTGGTTGTGTAGTAGGAGCCAAGGATGTAGTTGGTACTGTAGCTGCCCTCATTTCCCCAGGGACCGATGAAGCGTCTCCCAACTTTCTCCTTTACCAGGGTAAGGGACAGAGCCACAGCTGTGTGTAATAATCCAAGTCGAGCAGGCCTCGGCTGTAGTTGCCCAGAGAAACTCATGAAGTTTCAAGCCCCTTTCTCCCCTGCCTGGGGCGGGGATGGAGCTGCAGGTGTGGGCAGCAATCTATGCAGTGCAGGTCCAAGATGACCACAACTGCCCTGGTAGACTTCTGACTATTCAGCCTGTGCCAGCCAAATGTACCTGCAGTTACCCAGAGAGGCTGGTGCAGGGCTTCCTCCCTGCTGGAGGTGGGGCTGAAGCCTAAGCAGGGCTGCAGGCAGATCTGGGTGGAAAGAGGTCGGTCCCGACCTTCACTGTGATTTTCAGTCAGCCCGGCTTCCCCTCATGCTGGGGGTGGAGTCAAAATGGTGGCTACTGGCCTCCCTCTGGCTTGAACAAGCTCAAACTTCAGCTGTTCTGAGGATTATACTTTAGCCAGCCGAATTTACTAATCAGTATTTGAAGTTGGTGCCCAGCCGTCTCTTCCTCCCCTGTTTTGGGAAGTGGAGCTTCCAATTCCCACCACAGAACAGCTCCCGAGGCAGCTTGTGCCTCCAGTGGAGGATGGGCACCAGCCTCCGGGGCGTGGAGGGCTCTACTCACGAATCTTCTCTGCAGATGGGCATCTCCTCCTTCCATTCTTTCAAGGATGTTGCAGGATGCTCTTCTGGTCTCCTGGAGCCCCCAAACAAGTGCTCTAGACAGCTCTGGGTGATTACTAACTGTCCTGTAGCAGAAACTGACTCTAGAAGCTCCTTACTCTGCTGCCATCTTGCTGGTTGTCCCTCTTTTTAGTTTTTAATTTTCTATATTTTCAATTATTAAATGTACAAAATAAAGTATTAAAAAAAAAAAAAAAGAGAATAGGATGACCCATTCAGTGAATACTGTCAGCATCTCTCCCCAGCCACTCCTGTCATTGCCCAATGGGCTCATGAACAAAGTGGCCATGGAGGTAGGGATGGAGGTTATGCATGGGCTCAGCAACATGGACCTCCCCTCGCCAAGTCCGACCTGGCTACAGCCACTGCTGAGTGCCCAGTCTGCCAGCAGCAGAGACCCACACTCAGCCCCCGATATGGCACCATGCTCTGAGGTATTCGGCCTGCTACTTGGTGGCGGGTTGATCACATTGGACCACTTCCATCATGGAAGAGCAATGATTTGTTCTTACTGGAACAGACATTCTGGATATGGATTTGCCTTCCCTGCATGCAATGCTTCAGCTGAAACTACCATCCGTGGACTTACAGAATGCTTTATATACTGCCACGATATTCCACACAGCGTTGCTTCTGATCAAGGAACCCATTTCATAGCAAATGATGTGTGGGAATGGGCACATGCCCATGGAATTCACTGGTTTTCCCAGGTTCCCAGTCACCCGGAAGTAGTTGGATTAATAGAACTGTGGAATGGCCTTTTGAGGACTCAATTACGGCATCAACTAGGTGGCAACACCTTGCAGGGCTGGGGCAGTGTTCTCCAGGAGGCTGTGTGTGCTCTGAATCAGCGTCCTCTCCATGGTGCTGTTTCTCCCATAGCCAGGATTCATGGCTCCAGGAATCAAGGGCTGGAAATGGAAGTGGCACCACTCACTATTGTGCCTAGAGACTCACTAGCTAAATTTTTGCTTCCTGTCCCTACAAACTTAAGCCCTGCTGGTCTACAGGTCTTCGTTCCAAAAGGAGGAGTGCTTCCACCGGGAGACACAGGATTCCATTCAACTGGAAGTTAAAACTGCCACCTGGTCCCTTTGGGCTCCTCGTGCCTCTGAATCAACAGGCCAAGAAGGGAATTGCTCTCCTGGCCGGAGTGATTGGTCCTGATTATCAAGGGGAACTAGGACTGGCACTATAAAATGGAGGTAAAGAAGAGTCTGCCTGGAATACAGGAGATCTCTTAGGGTGTCTCTTAGTACCGCCATGTCCTGTGATTAAAGTCAACAGAAAACTGCAGCAATCCAAGTAGTGGGCAGGACTAACAATGGCCCAGACCCTTCAGGAATGAGAGTTTGGGTCACCTCGGCTGGCAAAGAACCATGGCCAGCTGCATTGCCTGCTTGAGGGCAAAGGGAATATGGAATGGATAGTGGAAGAAGGTAGTGATAAATACCAGCTATGACCACGTGACCAACTGCAAAATAAGCACTGTAATTGTTAGGAGTATTTCCTCCTTATTTTGTTATGAATATGCTTGTGTTTGTAAGTATATATACACATTTGTGTATATATATGTATAGATACATATATATATTTGTTTTCATCCCTCTCATCCCCTTATCATATAACATGTTGTATTAACTTTACATCATAATTTTTAAGTTACAGAATATCAAGAAGAAATATGAACATCACCAAAAAACCATGCACCCTCCTCTGGGAAAGGGTTAGTGAGTTTTTGGTTATGCACAGCATAGTTGTATCATGTTAAGTGGCACTATGACTTGATATTGGTTTTTTGTTGTTGTTTTTTTTTGAGATTAAGTATCGTTTAAGCAGTTGTGTATGGGTGCCAAGTTGACAAAGGGTGAATTGTTTATTTGTCCTTAATTCACTATTAATTCAAAGGGTGATGGTTAATTTTTTATGTCAGCTTAGCTGGGCTGTGGTGCCCAATTGTTGGGTCAATTACTGGCCTAGATGTTGCTGTCCCATTTCGTAGACGGGATTAGCATCTACAGTCAATTGACCTTAAGTAAAGGAGGTTACCCTCCATAACGTGGGTGGCCCTCATCTGGTTAGTCGGAGGTTTAAAATGCAAAGGTTAGGGTCGCGGGGGGAATTTGGCTTCAAGTCTATACCCTCCCCTTCCTCCTGAGCTTCCAGGCTGCTAGTTTCCCCTAAGAAATTAGGGTACAAGACGTCAACATTACTCCTATTGGAATTTCCTGTCTCCGGCTGCCCTGCAAATTCAGACTTGCCAGCCCCCACACTCACATGAGCCAATTCCTTATAATAAACCTCTCTGGAGAACGCTGACTAATACAAGAGGCCACGAGGAGAGAGAGGCCCAGCTGACTCAGCATTTTGGCTGCGCCTCCCGATGGCTCGGCTCCAGCCCTCATCTGAATGCAGCGGCTACGAGACCCCCAAGCAAGAGCAGAAGCATCACTCAGCTGCACCCAGTCAGCCCACAAAACCGTGATCAGTAATAAAATGGTGGTTGTTTTAAAGTGTTGGAGTGGTAATAGCAATGTAATAGCAAAAGCAGGCACTTTCCTTATTGGTGAGGTTGGCTGGTGTGCCTGAGTCCTGAGCTACCTTCCTCCCAGACCCAAGACCTGGGTGGCCAAGTCAGCTCTTACTTAATGACCAACTTAACAATTCAGTTCATGACCATTCCCAGCAGACAGGCCAGTTTTTAAGGCAAGTACAGGAAGGGTGCACACATCCTGGTAGATCCCAGATAGGAGCTTCTAGAGGACACGGAAAACCCAGTTCCTACAGGGCTGGAGACAAGGCCAGGGCTGGCTACCCAGCTCCATCCCTGCGTGCTGGCCCAGAGAAGCAGCTGGCTAGACCCCAGCGTCATTCGCGTGCCCTCCCACGGCTCTGGGATGATATAGCAGGACGGTTAAGCCACCTTCCAGCCCGGCTCACCACTCACGGGGTAAGTGGGTGAATTGAGTGTAGAGCTGCCATCGTGGCCCAGCCTAGCTTCCCCTGTATTTCCCACCACATCATACTGTCTCTGCTGCAGCCTCCTCATTGCTGGACAGGCCGTGCTCTTTCCTGATTCCCACCTTTTGGCAGGATTTAACATTCCTCCTCCACCTGGAATCACTTCTTCTCTGCATTTACTCCCCTTTCTCCTCCCATATCAAGCATTCACGGGGTTATTGTTATAGGCAATCTGTAGTCACTGAGATGCTTCATGTGGGACTCATGTCCCATTATTAGACTACGAGCTTCTAGAGCATAAGGTTTTATTTTTCGGGAACAGATGTAGCTCGGTGGTTGAGCGCCTGCCTCCCATGTACAAAGTCCCGGCTTCGATCCTCAGTACCTCCTAAAAAAAAAAAAGACTTTATTTTTCCCTCTAAAATGTTCATTCACTTCTTCAACAATCTGTTGAGAACCTCCTACAAGCCAGGGCCTGTGTTAGGTGTAGAGGACATAAAGCTGAAAAATACTGTTCCTGCCCTGGAGAAGTGTTTAGTCTAGCTGGGCAGACAAGCATGGAAACAGGCAATCATTATGCAATAATACAACCGCCAGAAAGGAGGCGGGTATGCAGTGCAGTGGCAGCACAGATGAGAGGCCAAGTCAGGCTCGTGGGAGGCGCATAAGGATGGCTGAAAGAGCTGGTGGTTGTTATATGCCAGGCTCTCTTCTGAGCATCTTATTTATTCACATATTTATGCTTTCCTGATTCTGACCTGCTTTTAAAGAGTCAATTATTATTATTTCAGAATGGGTAGATATAGACAAATTGTACAAAATGCAAAAGTTATTCCTGCCTCACTATGAGCCTTCCCAGAGGAGCAGGCCCTGCCCCATATTTTGTGTGTCCTTCCAGGGAGATATTTAATGCATAATACAAGGTGTGCACCCACACGCACACACACACTTTTTACATAAATGACTGCACAATATTCTGCATCTTGGGTTTTTTCTTTCTTTTTTATTAGAGAAGTTATAGGTTTACAGAAAAATCAAGCATAAAATACAGAGTTCCCATATATATCCCACCCCCCATTATTAACACCTTGCATTAGTGTGGTACCTTTGTTACAATTCCTGAAAGAACATTTTTATAATTGTACTATTAACTGTAGCCCATCTTTTACAATAGGGCTCACTGTGCGGTACAGTCCTGCGTTGTTGTTTACTTTTATTCTAGTAACATACACAACTTAAAATTTCTCCTTTTCACAACATTCACCTTTTCATTTAACACACTTTATTTATTTTCTTTTTTCTTTTTGTATTTTGCTATCATTTAACATACTTTAGGCCCATTCCATATCACTCTAGACCTGCCTTCTTGGTTAATGACTGCATAGGATTCCATTAAATGAATGTGCTGTGATTTGCTTAACCGATCTATTAATGGATACATATTTTTTCCATTTGTTCACTCATACAAAGAATGCTACAGCAAATTACCTTGAACATACATTATTTTGAACATGTGTCATATATTTAGAGGGTACATTCATACAGGTGGAATTGTTAGGTCAAGATTAGGCGCATTTCAACTTTCAACTGCCCTCCATCTAACATTTAGTTCTTAAAAACACATCACTAAGCTTTATAATGCTCTCCCTCTAATTCACTAGTAGTATGCCCTTTTTATTTTTTCATTTTTTTTTTTTTTAATTTTTAAAAATTTTTTTAAATTTTCTTTTTTTTTTCTTTTTTCTAGTATGCCCTTTTGCGGCAGCCAAAAGATCTGGACCAGTCAAGGAGGAGGAGGAAGACGAAGGCAGCAACTGATTTTAAAATGCTTCTTTCTTTCCCCCCTTTCTTTCTCCCAATTCCATGAGTTCTGCCAAGCAGAGCCTGGGCTGGTGGTACTCTAGGGAGGAGAGCTGGTGTCTGGAGAGGGCGACGGGGCACAGAAAGGGGGCGGGAGGGGATAGAGAAGGCTCTTAGAGCAGAAGCAGAAAACTGGAGCCGGAAGAGACCTGACAATAAATCTGTCCCCAAGACTCCTTGAAGATAACTGGGAGGGGGTACATAGCGGGGTCTCCACTTTATGTGTAACAGGGACTCAGGTATTCATTTAAAATTACAGAAAGGGCAGCCTACAATCCTGGGGAATCTGGAGCCTCCGGACAATGTGGGTTGCACAAGCTGCCAGCAAGGTGCTGGGTGTGGACGTGTTTATAAGTGCCGAGGTCTGTTGCTGGACTCCTTTCCCCGGTGCATTCTGCCCTGTGAGCTTTTCTGGGGAATGGGGAGGTAAGGTGGTCAGGGATCTTAACTGCACACGACACAATCCGCTTGGCTAGTTTAGGCAGAAAAGTAAGTTATTAAAAGATCCTGTGAAGCCCACAGAATCCCCAGGAGGCCAGAGAGTCAGACGTGGACTTCGTGGAGCCATAGAGCAGGGCACTGCAAGATGGTGCCACTCCCACCACCCAGCGCAGCTGCAGCGCGGACCCCAGAGGCTGGACTCCAGGAAGCCCCGAGGGCCAGAGGCCGCCACCCCACCCCAGATGGCCCCTTTGTGCTGGCCGCCTCTCGTGGGTCCCTCCTAGAAGTCTCTTCTGCGGACACGTGGAGAGCAGACTTGGTCTGGGGCAGCAAATGCCTGCTTCTACCTTGCCTGGGAGGGACTCGTAATGCAGGACATTTTCCAGAATAGGAATTGGGTGCAGAGGATGCAGGGAAGCCATCACCACCACCGCAGATATTCACTGTGAGGATAGAGGCGGGGGGTTGGCAGCGCCCGGGAGCAGGAGCAATGGGAGCTGGGCTGCCTGTGGGCTCAGGCTGCCCGCCCTCTGTCCTGCCCCAGGGGCCGTGCCTTGGCCTACAGGTGAAGCGAGGTCCTGCTGCATTCCATGCCCCCCACCCCTCCGCCCGAGCACTCAGTGTCCAGAAAGCTCCTCCCAAGTCCTGACCGAGGGACCGTCATGTCCAGAGCAGCCAGTGGCGGCTGTGGGGCAGCTCAGGGGAAAGGCTTTCTCGATGCCTCAGAGCATTGGGTGTCCGTGGGCAGAACCGTGAGACACCTGGCCCAGCTGGTCCCAGACAGGAGGGCTGAGGAGCCCAGGAGGTCACGGGAGCCTGGGGCCTGACCGGACAGAGGGCAGCCCCGGGCCGCGCCGGGAGCGCACTGCTTCCCCCAGTCTGGCTGACCTTGCGGCATGGCTGTCCTAGGGGACTGCGGCTGCAAAGGAGGTGCCGCAAAGGAGAATCAGCCTCCAGAGAAAGAAAGGGGGACTTGGGAGGGAGGGGGCGATGCCACCTTCTAGGAAATCCAAATGTTCCAGGACTTCCAGGGGAACCTGCAGAAAACGAGGAGCGTGCTGGCTCGTCCCATGGCCCGTTTCTAACGCTAACCCCAGCCGTGCAGGAAAGAGCCCTGCGTGTCCCCAGCTCTGAGGCGGGTCCTGGTGGGTGGAGAGAGAGCCGGCTCCCGCCTTCTGTCACCTCACCTCGCACAGGCCGCCCCAGCAGCCCCGGCTGGCAGCTGCCCCTGTTAGCCACGCGGCAGGGGGAGGCCGGGGCTGGTGGGGTGGGGAGCCGCCCCTTGCCCGCCGTCTGGGGCCCTGGGGCCCTGGGCCCGGCTGCCGAGGGGGCAGGGCCAGCCGCAGAGGTGGGGGCAGCCGGTGAGCTCATTCTTTCCTCCGTCCCAGGCGGCTCTGATCGTAAAACCGCGGACGCTGAGCAAATGGCCCGGGGTGTGAGCGCTCCCAGTTTCGCTGGGATAGTCGTCAGGAGGGCGACAGGCTGACCTGGTTTCGATGGAGCTATCTGGCTGCTCTCCTCGCCTCACTCCCTTCCGCCTCCTGTGCCACCTCCACCCCGGCCTGAGGAGGAGTGCGTGCGGCAAGAGGGGAGAGCCTGGAGCAGCCCCTTCCCAGGGAGAGGCCCTGTCAGGAGAGGCCCAGTGCACAAGGGGGTGGCCTCGGGCTCAGGGCTCCCTCCAGCCACTGTTTCCCCATGAAGATCTAGACCCAGATCTGGCAGCGCCCTTAGAGTCCTCTCGTCAGCTGCTTCATTTTACAGTTGGGGAAACTGAGGCCCAGAGAAGGGGAGGGAACAGGCCCACCGCCCGCCAGGGCTTCACTCAGGTTTCGGGCCTCCCGGTCCGCTCTCGTCCTTCTGCCCATTGTGGAAAAGCAGGGGAAGGAGGCAGGGACTCCAGGAGGAACCCCAGGGCCCCCGCCCTGCCTCGGGGGAAGCCCCCAGACCCACTCCCAGAGGTCTTGCTCCGGTGCTTCCCTGCAAGTCCCTCACCCCTTCTCAGTCCTGGGACAGTGGGGGCTCCCCAGTCTGTCTGGGGTGCCTTTCTCTGTGCTCCAGAGAGTACCCCAGTCCCTCCATAGCTGCCCCCCCCACCCATCCCCCATTCAGAATGCTGCTTAGATACCCAGTGCCCTTGGGGCGGGCGCTTCCCTCCCCCTCAGGGGACAGCAGGGTTCCCCTCTCCCTTCAGGCCATGGGGAGACAGTCCAGTACCCCCATGCGGCTGCCCCGGCACTCTGGGCAGGAGCCTCACCCGCTGCTTCCCCAATGGGAGATATCTTGGCCTTTGACCTCACGGGGTCCCAGGAGAAGCCCACCTCCTCCAGAAGGGCAGCTTGGGGAGGGGGAGACAGACAAGCCCAGGAAACTTGAGTCCCAACTTGACATCTAATTGTCTTTTGTGACCTTGAGCAAGTCACCTGAGCTTTATGAACAGGTTTTCTCAGACTGAGTGGGGCCAATATCTCTCCAGGGAGTGGTTTTACTGAAGACAGAAGATGGCACATAGTGGGCTCTCAAGCCAGTGAGGCTCTTATTAACTAGGTCCAGAAGCTCTCTTCCCACCCCCAGCCCTCAGGTTCCTGGCTCTGCCCTGCTCTGCATTCACATAGCAGTGAGTCCCATGGCTGAGTCCCGTGGCTGAGTCCCACTGCTGGGCCTTGTGGCAAAATCCCACAGCTGAGTTTCACTTCTGAGTCCTATAGCCAAGTCCCATGACTGAGTCTCACAGCTGAGTCTCACAGCTGAGTCCCACAGCTGAGTCTCATGGCCAAGTCCTGCAGCCATGTCCCATGCCCGAGTCCCACGGCCGAGTCCCACAGCTGAGTCCCACTGCTGAGCCCTGTGCCATGGCTGTGGCTGCTGCCTGCTAGGGGGTCAGGCTTTTGGTCTCCCTTCCTCCCCACTCTTGGGCAGTGTGGGTGAGAGTGAAAAGGGCCCCTCGGTGTGACACACACACCACCCTCCGTCTGCTCTATTCATGATGCTCAAAAATTGGGAAAAAAACAAACATTCATTGACTGGCAAATGGATAAACTATGGCACATCCAAATGATGCAAGAAAAAAGAACAGACTGTGAATGCAGTCAACAGCTTGGCTGAATCTCAAAAGTATTGTGCTGAAGTCTAGCAGCTAACAGAGAAGGTAAACACCATAGCCCATGTACTGCGTGACTCCGTGTGTGTTAACTCTTGAAAAGGCAGAACTATAACCACAGAGAGTTCAGTGGTTGCCTAAGGTTGGAAGCGCATGTTGGGGGTTATTTGCAAGGGGCATGAATGAATTTTATGGGGTGATGACAATATTCAATATCTGGTTTGGTGGTGGGTATATGATGATTTCCAGTTGGCAGAACTTATCAAACTGTGCATTATAGTGGATGAATTTTACTGCATGTAAATTACTCTTCAGTGAAGTGGGGCGTGGAGGGAGCGCTTCCAGTTGGGAAATACCATGAGGAAAGCAACACAGAAACTTAGCTGGCAGTAGGCACAAGGAAAGCTCTCACCCTCGGGAACTCTTAAAGTGTCCAGTACTTCGAAGAAATGAATTGAGTGACCAGGGGAAATGAGAGAGAATTTGAAGAAATCCAAACCAGAGCATCCTAAAACAGTTGGCCATAAAGAGAGCCTACAGATAAGTGTGCTTAAGCCTTGCTGCATTTTTACGCTGCTTTCCTGCCTGCCTTTGATCCCTCCTGCCGCTCTCTATCTGAAAAGAATCCCATCCATCCTTCATGGATAACAACAGTCATACCCTCAACAAGGTGGCATGTTGGCTGCCACAGCAGGGCTCGGTGCCCGGCCTTCCCCCACCTTCCCTGAGGGCAGGAGCCTCCGCTGCCGCTCTCCTCTTCCCTCTGCCTTCTCCCTCAGAAGCCCAGGAGGTAGGAGTGAGACTCCACCAGTGTTCTAGAATAAAGGTATATATTCGTCATCCTTTTGTTCGTCACACCTGGCACCGTTCAGGAGCCACTCCCAGCTCAATGTAGCCTAAGCCCAGAGGGGATTCACTGCGCCACATAGCGGGAAGGTCCAGGGCCCTTCAGCTGGGTGTGGACACAGCAGGACTCAGGACTGTCCACAGGGGCCTCTCAGTCTGCTCGCCCCTCTTCCTCTCTTGCTCTCCCTGCTCTGCACTCCTGCTCGGCCCTCTCTCCTCAGCGTCGCCCCGTCTCCTTTCTCCCCCTCTCTTCCCTCCTCTCTCTCTCTCCTTTTCCCTTATATCTTTATTTCCCTCCTCTGTCTCTAAGCAGCCCACATACACTCATAGACTTCCTCCCTCCTCCTTCAGCAGAAAACAAACCGCAAGAACAGATCATGCGGGAAGCGGGTGTGGCCCAGTGGATAGAGCCCCCGTTTACCATATGGGAGGCCCGGGTTCGCGTCCCGAGGCCTCCTTGTGAGGGCAGGCCGGCTCGCGCGGCGCCGTGGGCTGATGCGGCAAGACCTCACAGCAAGGGGGAGATAAGCAGACACAGAGAAGACACGCAGCGAATGGACACAGCAGCACAAGCAGCAAGGGGGGTGGATAAATAAAAAAAATTAAAAAAAAAAAAAGAACAGATCATGGCACCCTCGTGCCAACGGACCACCCTGGGCTGAGCAAGGCAAAGGCTTCAGAAGCTCAGCCGATTGTTTTCTCTTCTCTTTCCTGCTACGTCCGTCTGCCTTTCCCTCCTGCGCTCAGGACAGGGCCCGTGCGGCCTCCTCGCCCGGTGGGGCGAGGTTAGAGCGGACAAGGGGGCGGAGGTCAGGGTCAGGGCTGGGTCAAGACTGGGCAGGGGTGCTGGGAGGACCCTCGGCTCTGCTAACCCTCCCTTCTGGTCTGTAGTCCTGAGAGGCCCTCAAGAGTGGGGACAGGCTGTGCTCGGCCACCGTCCTCCCCAGCAGGCGCCAGGCGGGGGGCTGGGGTCCTGGTCAGGCTGAGCCTAGCCGAGGCCAATTAGGACCCTGGAGTCCCCTGCCCCTAGCCCTGGGCTCAGATCAAAGGGCCCCGGCCCTCCGCTGAGGGGGCTCGAGACCATAAATCTGACAGGAGCTCAGCCCTGCAGCTAATGAGCTGCCCCGGCTCAGACGGGAGCGGGGATGGATCCTGGGGTCCTGTTTCGGTCAAGGAAGCAGCCGGGAGGTGGGGGGGAGCAGGACCTGGGCCCGGGGTGCCCTCCCCACAGCACCCAGCTCTGCTGCCCAGAGCCCCTCCTCGCTGGGTGAGCCTGAGGTCCCGGGTCCTGGAGGAGGACGTCAGGAATCCTACTCTTCCCTGGCCGGCTTCTCCCCTCCCGGCCCCACGAGCTGCTCCAAGTGCTCATTATTTGGCCCCACAGGAATTTTAACTGCTAACATCTGGGCTCTGGAGACTCCGGAAGAGCAAATGTCTTCACCTACTTTGATTCTCTTCACACAGCGGGCTTTTTAAATTTTAATTTGAGGTGACCTCTGACCTGAGTTCCCATTCCCATAGGTTCCAGATATTTCGTGTGCCCTCTGATAACCTCCCCAGCCAGCCCCCATGTGACTGGGAGGGGGTGCTGCCCCCCAACCCCCACCCCACAACCGGAGCTGGGCTGGGAGCTCCCGGCCTCTGCTTCCTTCCAGTACAATACTCGCCTCTCTTCCCCCAAGAGCCAAAGACAGCCGAGCCCTGGAACACCCCCGGGCTCCGCCCTCCTCGGGAAGCCAGGGTGGCAGCCCACCTCCCCTACCGCTAGGCTCCTCAGCACAGCAGGAATCATGGCTGGTGGTTGAGGCCCTGCTACGTGTCAGGGTCGTGGCACCTCGCTCCCCACGCCCAGCCTAAGAGAGGGGTGTCCTGTGAACTGCTCGACCTCCTGTTTGGAATTCCTTCATCGGAGAGCCCCCCTTTGGGTCTGGAAGAGTCTGGGGAACTTCCAGAGAAGTTCTGAAAACAAACACCGGAGAGAGGGCCCAAGTAACAGTTCCACCTGCCATCCGCACTGCAGCTGGGAGGAATGCCACCTGGCCTGGCGACCCCTTGGGAAGACATTCAGGGTGTGCTGGGTTCAGGAAGAGGGCAAACATGGGCCAGCTCCAGCTTCCTCCCAGCTCCTGGCCCAGCTTCCTAACTCGTCTCCGACGGGCTCGCTCCCGCCTGCACAACCTGCAGCCTCCTTCAGCCGGCACAGGGGCCTGTCAGAAACCCAGGCCGACTATGTCACCCCTGGCTTCAGCCCCTTCAGCAGACCTCCCTATTTAAGCAGTGCTTTCTGGAGGTCCTGCTCGGCGCTCAGGGACCCCCAGGCGGGCCCCTCTGGCCCCTCCGGGCTCATGCCCCCCCCTCGGCCCAGGCCGTGGTATGTGGCCACAACACCCGGCTCTGCCTCTGCCAGTCCTTTGAGGTCCTTTGAGGTCCAGCTAACTGCTTCAGGAAGCCCTCGCTAGGGCTCGTCTCGTGCTCTCGCCCGGTTTTGGGGCAGCAGCACTTTCTGTGTCTACCACAGTGTGCACTTGCCAAGCGTGGGCTAGTTTGGTTTGGTTTTTCCTTCCTTTTCTCTTGGAGTTTTGAGAAAGGAATACTGTGAAAGCTAGTCTGCCTTGTACGCTTTGAGAAGAGGATGGAGACATGGACCACACGATTTTCTGTCTCCCTACTGCCGACTCAGCCAAACGGTGAGTCGCCGACTGATTTACTCACCCTCTCACCATGTCTCCCTCCCACATTTCACCCGCATGTTCCTCTAGCACATTCTATGTGCACAAGAGTCACCCATCCAGCAAGAAGCTCAAGGATGCGCAAAGGGCAGCGCACATCAGAAGGGTGCAGCGGGGACAAGCCTGCCGAGGGCTCCTCCGGGTTACAAGGAGCTGGAATGCCCGCGATTTGGCTCCATCCACTCAAGAGCCCTGAGACAGATGGGGCAAGAGAACGGTTCCTAATTTACAGCTGGAAGCCAACACTGAGAAGAAAAGAGACACCCAGGGCACACAGCTAGCACATGGCAGAGCCAGGCGCATAAAAGCGGTTCGTCAGCCACGAGGCACTGCCCTCTCAGAGACATAAGCCACCGGTCACAGGGCCGCCGGGCATCGGAGCTGCTCAGGCACGGGCGAGGACCACGTGGTTCGTGAGCCGGAGAGGCTGGTTCCGGTTCAACCTGGGCTTGACCTGCCCACGTCCACATGGCCACCAACACTGCGAAGCCATGGGGGTCTGAGCAATAGCCACCGGGGGCTCCTCCTCTCTCTCTTCCGAAGCAGCCTTTGGGTTAGATCAGCTCATTTCCTCCCTGCTGGGGCTGCGGCCAGGACTGCTGTGTGTCCAGCATTTGCTAAGCTGAGCCGTGTCGTGGGCTGCAAAAGTGGGGGGTCCTGGTCCCTGTCTTTGAGGCACAGAGAGGCAGGGACACACGTGTGCGAGGCGGCCGCAGGCTGCAGAGCGTGTTGGGGAAGCCCAGATCTGAGAGGCTTCCTGCAGGAGAGCACTTTTCAGTGCAGCTGTTCAAGGGGCCTCCCGCAGGTCCCGGTCCATCAGCTGAGTCAGGGCCCAGGCAGCCGCCACTCCAGACTGCCCACTCCCCAGAGGTGCCTCCAGTTCAGAGCCTCAACAGAGCCAGACAGAGCCACGGGCAGCCCCCCGGCCCCTTCCCCCTGGGCCTGAGGTCAAATGGCACCACCGGGCGGCCACTCTGGCCCCGAGCCTCAGCCCCCCTGCCAGCACCAGCCTTTTCGCCAGGGGTTTGACCACATGACTCCTCATCACGTCCCTCGTCATGCCCCACGACTCACCCTGCATTCCAGGCCCAGCTCACCGCAGCTGACATCACCTCCACCTCCGCCCCCTTCCCAGCAAGCCCTGATATCAGAGCCTTCTCTTCTGACCCATCTTCCTCCTCAGAGTCAAGAACATTGGAAATGCAAGGGGGTCTTAGGTAATGACATCTGGGGCAGCCTCCCTTGGTCGTTGGGGAAACTGAGACCCTCAGAGGGCAGAATTTGTTCCAGTTCATAGGATGCAATCCATCTAGAACTTGGCTCTTTCACTTAAGGGGACTGATTCCGGGATCTCGGGGGAATAATCTCTGCTCTGCTGGTAACTGAGCTCTTACCCGTGCACCTTCCCGCAGAGTCCTGGGAATCAGGGTCCAGACTCCCGGTGGCCCATGGCTGCCCCTGGACGTGGAGGCACCAGGAACAACAAAGCAAAGGGTGGCCCCACCCCCTTCCCACTGCCCAAAGCAGGGAGTGGCCACTTCTTCTTCAGGGATTTCACTCATTTCAGAGAAAGTTGAGACTAGAAGGGAAGCAGGTATAAACTCTTGCCAGGAAAAAGAGATTGAGCTGTGGCCCCTTACAAGCCTGGAGAGGTAGTTGGTAAGCATCCCTGAGGCTGACAGGAAGCTGGCAGTTACCCCAATCTCAAAAAATGGCTTGTGCTTATGGAGATAAGAACATCCCGTAGAACAGTTCTCAAAGTGTGGTCTCTGGTCCAGCAGCGTCAGCCTCAACATTTCTCTCATTAGAAATACAAAATGTAACTTCCTAGGCTCCACCCCAGACAACCTGAATCCGAATCTCTGAGGGTGAGGCCCAGCAATCTGTAGTTGAAAAAGACTTCCAGATGATGATAATGCGTAGCCCAGTTTGAAAAGCACCATCAAGAAGGACAGCCAGGGAAGCAGGTGTGGCTCAGTGGATAGAGCCCCTGTTTACCATATGGGAGGCCCAGGTTCGCGTCCCGAGGCCTCCTTGTGAGGGCACGCCGGCCTGAGCGGTGCGGTGGGCTGATGCAGCAACCTCACGGCAGGAAGCGGGTGTGGCTCAGTGGATAGAGCCCCCGTTTACCATATGAGAGGCCCCGGGT
>JAQZBX010064725.1:0-16485 GCA_029593785.1 Cabassous unicinctus | reverse complement strand
GAGGGGAGGGAACAGTGTCCGAGGCAGAGGGCTCAGAATCGGCCAAGACTCATGATGTCATGAGTGGACATGACGTCATCAGGAAACAGAGAAGGTCAGTGGGCTGGGAAGTGGCTCAATGAATGTGTGAGATGGTCACCAGGGGTCTTAGTAGCCCCAGGGAAGGGTTTGTCCTTGCCATTAGCCAAGGGCAAGCGGGAAACAGGGGAGGGTTTTGGAGCAAGGGAGGTCAAAGCTTTGAAGCCAGACTGCTGGCATCAAGGGCTGCTGGGTGGCCCTGACCCATCGCCCCGTCTTCGGTCCAGGCTGAAATGAGGCCAGCCCGGGACTCTGGCTGCCTTCTCTTTTTTCCAAACCACCTCTAGATGGGAAAAATACCACCACATCCCTTATATAGTCCAGTGTCTTCCTGCATGGGCAGTAGGAAAGTTCTCCTCCATATCTAACCCAAATCTCTCCTACTACAGTTTCATACCTTGCTCCTCAGCCAGCACAGTATCAATTCAGGGATTCTAGGGACCCCACCGCCCAGGCTGAACCTACAAAAAACCTCCAGTCCACCAGCTCCCTCATAGTCCTGCTCGGCAAGACCCCTGCATTCCAACGTCTCGCTCCTGTCCAGGCCTCGGCCCAGAACAGCTTTCGCTGTCCATCCACACCCGCCCTGCCTGGTCGCGCTTTTTGGTTTTAATCGGCCCCTGGCAGATCCGTGCAGCCCCCCCAAGCCATCTTCCCCTGCTTTCCCCTCCTTCCCCAAACAGCCACTCACGGTACCTAGGGGAGCACTGGAAACAAAAAATCCCAGCTGGGCCCCTCATTGGCTCTGGGCCTCAGTGACCACATCTGAAAAACGCAGATTCCACAAAGGAGCTTCCAGGAGGCTGTCGGGAGGAGTCGGGGAGACGGCGTGAAGACGCTGTTCTGAGAGCACGCGGTGCATAGGAGACCCCGGCCCTGGCGGGGACTCAGGTGGCCTTGGGCCGGGTGACTCACGGAGGGAGGGGACGGACTTGTGTGAGCGCCCGCTGCGGGGCAAGCCCTGGGCCAGGAGCCGTCCAGCGGGGACGTCGAGGTCATCAGGTAATGGCGGCTCCAATTACTGGGTGCTTGTTGCTCAGCCGGCCCTGCGCTACGTGCCTTTGTTCCTTACGCTTACTCCCTAGAGCAGGAGCTGCTGCTGGCCTGGCTTGACGGATGAGGAAACTGAGGCTCAGAGAGGTGACTGTACTAGCCCAAGGACCCCCAGCTTGGAAGTGGCAGAGCCGGGTGTGGCCGATGCCAGCTTGTGACCGTGCGCGGCCACGCTGATGTCGGGGGGTCCGGCACTCTGGGAGCTTGCCCAGCCCCACCAGGAGACCCCCACAGTGCTGTACCGGCTTGCACCAGCTCACAAGAATCAAGTGTTCATTTTTTAGGAATTTTGTGAGCCCGCTGACATCAGGCTGGTGGCTTGAAATCAGCCGCCGTAGGAGGATTTACAGCATGTTAAATCGGCTGTTTAACATTTGCCATCAGTGCATGCGAGGGAACGAGGGAGCCCAGGGGGAGCACAGCTCTCTGGCTGGGACCCCAGGTTAGTGGTTGGGACGTGGGTTCTGGAGCCAGCCCAGAAATTTGGCCCAGGAGACAGAATGGAGGTACTCCATGCTGGGGGCTGTCCCCCTCCCATCCCACCCCACTTCAGCTGCCTTCTGGGGCATTCCTTGAGCTTCATCCAGGTCACCCCACTTCAGGGTAAGAGAGAAGGACAATTGCTGAGCAGCCCCTCTCCCCACCCATCCAGGATGTTCCCTAAAAACAAACCCCACCATCTTCCTTCCCTTGGAGAGAGAGAGTGAAGGGGTGACCTGGGGAGTTAGGGTTCGGTGCAGACCTTTGAGGTGCCTGGGGATTTATTACTCACGACAACTAAGAGGTTCAATGACCCCACTTTTCAGAGGAGGAAAAAGGCTCTGAGGGGGCAAGAGGCTGCCTCAGGGGCCCTCACTTTTCAAGCGGAGGTCTGGCTCTTTCCTCCCCCCCAGGTGCCACATAGGGATTGACTGCCTGGCTAAGCCTGCCTCACCTTCTATGCTGCAGCCCAATGCCACCTCCCCCAGGAAGCCTTCCAGGCTGTGTCAGGTGCCTCCCCTGGGCTCCCACAGCCCCCTGCCTGCCTCACTCTAGTTACACTGGGCTGTGAATGACGAAGTATCTGTCTCCCCCACTCATGTGGGGGCTCCCTGGGGGCAGGAGCCAGGTGCGCTCCCTGTGGCATGGAAGAGTCACAACATGTCTTTTCAGAATGAGAGAACAAGGAATAAAAAGGCTGAGGCTGCAGAGCGGATGCAGCTCAGTGGTTGAGCGAATGCTTCACATGTAGGAGGTTCCGGGTTCAATCCCTTGTACCTTCTTTAAAAAATAATAATAATAAAGGCTGTACAGCCCAGAATGCAGGCAGTAGAATCATCGTCAACTTCAACCACATGTGCTGTTCTCCTGGGCAGGGACCCACACATGTTTTCTGTAAAGGGCCAGATAGTTATCTTTTGCTTTGCAGGCCATATGCTCTCTGTTGCAACTACTGAACTATTCAGTTTTAGACACAGTCTGCAAGTGAATGGGCATGGCTGAGTTCCAAAAACACAGCATTACAAAGCAGCATCTGTAGACCAGTGGTGGGTAGTCCTGCCCCTGATGCCTGGGTAGCCAGCACTCTGCGTGCTACCTGCTCTGAGGGCTTAAAATCTCAAATGATTCCCCCAACACCCTATTAGGCAGGTACTATTATTAACCTCATTTTGCAGATAAAGAAGCTGAGGCTCAGAGAGTGGAAATGACTCACCCAAGGACACACGTAAGAAATATCAGAGCTGAGATTTTAACCTGGGCAAGCTGGACTCTGCAGCCTGGCCATGTAATGCTAGGTTGTCCTTGCCAGATCCCGGGTGGGGAGGGGAGGGAACGGCCCCAGAATGGAAGCAGATTTATGGAGGGACCTGCCAAGCTAGAAACATAGCACTGGGGGTGGCTGAGAAAGATCAAGCCGCATTCCCTGCAGCTGCAGGGCGTGGGAGCTCAGGTCCCTGCAGGCCCTTTGGGACTGGCCTGGCTTCTGGGTAACGCAGCTGCTCGGTGAAGCAGTGTCTGGCCAGCACTGCCCCCTCCTGGCCCATATTGCAGTCTGACCCAGCTGGGTTTCCCGGGGAGGCCTGGGGATGGGACAGCCAGCTGAGCCCCAGAATCTCAGGAGTCTCTGCAGGCAGCTCCTGCCAAGCCCTAGTGCACACCTGTCACCTGTGACCCAGGGATACATTCATCACGTTTAATCGCTGGCCCAGCGGGGGCACTGGCCACCCAGAAGGAGGCAGACCCTGGAGCAGGGGTCTGAAGCCCCCATCCTCCTGCTCCCCGGGGGCGGGGGGGGGCAAGAGTTAGCCCTCTAGCTGCTGGATTGTGGGCAAGTCTAGAAAGTCTCTGGGGAGGCACAAAGTAGTGGGGGAACCCTCAGGGGGTTCAGGGCAGCCCTGGCAGCTGGCACTCTGCAGGGCACGAGAGAGGCCAGACACCCTACTGAGCCCCTGGGCAGAGGAGGGAGGGACAGAAGCCATGCAGTTCCCAAACCTTCGGCCGCTGCTAGGTCCCTCGCTGCTCTCTCTGGCCCGGTACCCCAGGCAGCACGCACTCAGCCGGAGCTGAAGGGGCTTCTCAGACGGTCAGCTGCTCCCCACACACTGGGGATGCGTCCCGGGTGCGGCTGGAGGCAGCCGGCGCCCACTCCCGCTAAATCTGGCCCTCTCACTGCTGCCAGCTCTGACCTGCGTGCCCTCCTCCCGCCGGCCCGAGGGAACCTGCAATTTCACCTCATTTAGAGGTGACACTTCTAAATTTAACATCCTGGGCGTTCTGGGCAGGGTGGCTTTTATGGCTGAATCCCTCACTTAGGGCTCCTTTTTATCCGCTCAAGTGCCAGCCGGGGCTTATTTTGCTTATAGGACTTTCCAAAATAGCTCCTTTGGTTTAGCATGAAAGGAAATGGCAAAACAGCCCAGGACGAGGAATGTGAGAGGGATGGATGCCCCAAGGAGGCTGCTCTGGGAACTAGGCTGTCTGCCCCGTAGGCGGCTCAGAATCCAGCTCCCTCATTGAGTCACCCAGGTGGTGCGACTTGGCCGCATCACCCGGGGTGGAAGTCAGGGCCAGGGGACGAGTCCACATGCCCAGCAGCCAGCCAAACCACGCCACGCCGCTCCACAGGCTCCTCTCCGCATCCCTGCTGGAGCCCGCCCCAGGTCTGCCCACTGGCCGTGCCCTCTGCCTGGAGCCCCCTCCCCAGCTCTTCCCAGGGCTGCCCTCTCTGACCACGCTGGCTAGAGCAGCCCTGCCCTGCCCCTGCTTCCTGTCCTTCAGAGAAGGCATCACCATCCCCAATCATCTTGTTAACCTATCAGCCTGCTTGTTAATTGTCTGTGTCTCTCAAGGAATCTCTGCTCCACAGGGCAGGGACTTTTTTCTGTCTTGGTCACCACTCTATGCCAGAACTGTGATAGGGAACAAACTGGGGCCCGTGGGAGCAGACAGGGGCCCCTAACCCAGCTAAGGGGAGGGGCTGGGGAGAACTCCCCGGAGGAAGCGACATCTTATGCTGAAATCTAAAGCAGCAGGAGGAATTGGCTGGACAGAGAGCAGGGAAGGGGTGGAAGAGTGTGCCAGGTGGTAGGAACAGCATGCGCGAAGGCTCAGAGAGGAGAGAGCCAGGACAAGCTGGAGAAACTGCAGAAAGGTTCAGTGTGTCTGTCTGAAGCATCAGGAGCTCAAGGGGCGCTCTGGGCAGTGAGGCGGAGCCTGACCTGGTGGGGTGGGTTTGACCTGCAGCCAGGGAGGAGCAGAAAGGACACGCCTGCCAGGCCCATCTGGGCTGTGGTAATGGAGCCCATTAGAAAGTTCATTCATTCACTCATTCAATAACCCCTGCTGCACCTCGGGCCCAAGAAAGCTGCGTCTCAGTGCACAGTGAATGAGTGATTGAACACTGTGCCCTGTCCAGGGGCTTGGAGCGGTCACTTTGGTCTGCATCTCTTGGGCCAAGCCAGACTGTTTATGGGAAAATGTGGACATCTGTTTTGCCTAAGCCAGTTTTCCCTGGGCTTCTGCCATGGACACCCTGGCCCTGACCCCTAGCCCCCTCTTGCTTCCCTCACCTTTTGAGGGTGGCCTTCCCGTCCCCTTCAGCAGGACTTAGAGAGGGACGATCGAGCAGCAGCACAGCACCTGCTGGGGATGGAAACCAAGTCAGCTCCCGAGGCTGCAGAGCCCCTTTGGCCCTGCTCAGTGCCCCTCCTGCCCCCCGCTCTTTCTGATGCTGGATGTCGGCCTCTGCACAGCCCCTCCTGAGCCAGGTTTTATCCAGGTGTCCCCCAGAAGCAGGAGAATGAGGTGCTGGCTGCCACGGGACTGTAGACAAGTCCCCCCACCCCCACCCCGAGTTCCTGTGTCCCTGTCTGTAAAGCAGGAGGTTTGGGGTAGAATTCAGGGCTGCCCGGGTGCCGGCCCTGGAGGCCAGTGAGGGACACACACAGGTCCCAGGGCTCACTGGAGCAGTCCCTCCAGCCGCCCCCCACTCCCACACCTTCCCTCTCCACAGCTACCAGGGCTCAGAGCCGGGGCGGCAGGACGATGAGTGAAGTCTTGCATTTTATTTTGTTGAGTTTCTTTTAAGGTAAACTTCCATTTTGAACAAACTGTTTTCTGTATGATATAGTGTTTTGTTTTGTTTTAAATGAAGAGAGTGACATGTTTCAAGGAAACTTGGCTTAGGTAGAGCAGGTGGGAGCCCACCCTCATGGCAGCCCACGTTGCTGGGTTCTGCTGTCCCTGGGACTACCCGGGAGTAAGCCCTGGAGCCAGACAAGTCTCTGTGTGCCTCTGTAGACGGCCGGACTGGCCTCACGGGCAGAGCACCAGGTGAGCAGAGTCGTGGCATCTGGTTTAAGACAACAAGCAGCTCCTTGAGGAGGCCCCACTTGTCCCCCCAGGATTGCGGGGCAAACAGCAGGCAGAAATTCAGGATCTAGAGGGCCCCTGTTGCATGCTGATCACACAGCCCACAGCCCTTGCGTCCCTCCTGCCCAGGGCAGGCAGCCTGGGAGATAGCAATGTCCTGCTCAGACCCAGGCCCCATGGGCCCCTTAAAGGGTCATGGGAGCAGACGGGTAGACTGTCCCAGGGACCTCGTGGCCCACCTGTGTGTGCCCGTTTCAGAGGTTAGACTCAGGGTATGACCTCAAAGGGCCAAAGGTTAGGGACCCATGGCATAGCCTCGCGGCAGAAAGTTCTGTGACCATTAAAAATACGGTTTTGAAGAACAGTAATGACAGGAAAATGTGCAAAATAAGATGTTGAGTAAAAAAACAAGAGCCCATGTGGCTCAAGCGGTTGAGTGCCTGCTTCTCACATGGGAGGTCCCAGGTTCTGTCCCTGGTGCCTCCTAAAAACAAACGAACAACAAGCAAACAAACAGAAAAACCAACTCAAGGGAGCCGAGGCAGCTCAGTGTTGCGCGCCGGCTTCCCACATGCGAGGTCCTGGGTTAAATCCCAGCCCCTGGCACCTAAAAGAAAAAAAAGAGACTTCCAGTTCACAGGTGACAAACTGTGATTCTTGGTACACGGGAGTGCAGCCTTGAGCCTGTCCTGAGCCCACCCCCTGGGCAGGTGCTGGGATCACGCCCACTTGACAGACCAGAAAACAGAGGCTCGCGGAGGTGCTGTGGCCGGAACTAGAAAGAGGCAGCATCAGAGCTTTAGGAATTCACCTGGAAGTGCTCCCCTATGGCAGCGTGACTCAGGTGTGTGTAACCCACCAGCACACGAAGGACCCAAGTCAAGACTTGTCACCCCAAAATTGGTTTGGGGAGGCGTTCTCAGCCTCGACACTATTGGCCTTTGGGGCTGGGTCATTCTTCATCGTGGGGGCTGTGCTGTAGATGCTAGTAGCACCCCTCTTGCCCTCATCCTGACAACCAAAAATATCTGCCCCAGAGGGCAGAGTCGTTTCCACGCCACCCCCTCCCCGGGTAAAGGGCGGCTCTTCAAATCTGCGTTAGAGGTTCATTCATGGGCACCGGGGGTGTTAGGAGGAATCTTCACGGGTGAAATGAGCAGTACTCATTTTGACTACAAATATTATTCCAGCATCTTCTCCCACACGTAAAGAGGGTGTGAGACTCTGGAGGGCCCAGCAGCCTGCTGCCTTCAGAAACAGCTCTGGGTCTACAGCTGCCATTTGGGCTCTGCCACACCCGACTCCACACACATTTACGAGCCCTCTGATCTGCTCAGCACATTGACAAATTTGCCTCCGAGGGACTCTGTCCATCCGGAGCTTGTTGAAGAGCCTAGAGGCCTGAGAGCAAGGACTTGAACTTGGAGAACAGGTGGCATTTCTCTTTGGGGCCTGTCTGCTGTAACCGAGGAACAGCAGAGTTCCGGGAGAGACCTGCTTTCATTGTAACCACCCCGCCTTGGTAGCGAGGCCATAGGGGAGGGACACCCGGTCCAGGGCTCCCTGCTGATCTGATCTTTATCCAAAAGAGCCTGGCCAGTGATGGGCACACACTGGTTTGGGTCAGTTCAGCACAGGTAGGGTTTGGATTCAAAACCAGACGGGCTGAACTCGGCGGCCCTGGCCCTCGGCTGCCACTCATCACTGAAGGAGCAACCCCTAATTCTTTGTCATCTTCAGGGAAACACACACAAACACATGTGGCTTCACGACGGAGCAGCACCCCTCTACAAAACAGCCAAAATGATTAAGAATTCCAGTGTCTACTCCTGTCTCGGGAAGACATTTCGGCTCCTTTCCTGGGCCGACTTCGCCATCAGACACGGTGGGCTCAGAGTCAGGCGGCCACGAAAACGTTTTAATTACTTTTAAAATCAGAAGTCAGAAAATGAGCTTTTAGGGAGAAGAAAGTGTTTTAATGTGTAACAGTGATATATTCATCTTTATTCCAACAGTCACGGTGTATAATATTTTATACGTTTTATGGAGGAAGAGCCCCACGAAGGCAGAAGGGCTCGGAGCCCACGGAAGTCCTCACCAGGCCCTGCCCATGGCCCTCTCCAAGCCCTGTCCCTCCGGCCAAAGCTGTCCTGCTCCAAAAGCCGTCCTGACCCCTTCCAGTCCCCAGGCTCCCTCTGCACCTCTTTCCGGGCCTGAGCACTTTATCCTGCAGGTCTGGCTGCTAGGCCTAAGCCCTTCCAGGCTTTCTCACTCCCACCCTCCTCCCAGTGACAAATCACCACGAGAGCCTACAGAGCTGGCCCGGCTGAGGCAGGGGAGCCAGGCCCGGCCCTGCCCGGTCACGTCTCCTCACTCACCCCGTGACAGTGCCGTAGGGTCCACTGCTGTCCCTGTTCTGTCCCGGGGGGCCACGAGGCCGTGAGCGCGGCCGGTTCCCACCCAGGCAGCCTGACATCCAGAGCGAGCGCTTTACCCCTAAGGAGGGTGGGAGGGGGCGCCCTCACCATCTCCCTCCCCCCCACCTCCCGCCCTCTCCCCCAGCGCCTCCTAAGGACGGCCTTTCTGTTCAACCCCACCCGCCCCTCACGGGCTTCCCGAGCCCCACGTGTGGGTCCCCTCCGCACCTAAGCCCCGACGTCTGCAGGAAGCTGGTCCGCCCCCACCCCGCCCTGCGGGTCTCTTCCTCCGCATTGTCCAGAGCGCAGCTCCTGCTGGGGCGGGGGGCTTGTTTTCATGTGCAGACACACCACCCCTTTCCTAATGAGATTAAGGATAGTCTCCATATGCTTATTGTCTTTTAGAATTTCCGTTTCTGGGACTTGCCAATTCACATTCTTTATGATGTCTTTATCTTAATGATTTCTGGGAGCTGTTTATAATCCCAAATGGCAACGTTTTCTCTGTTTTCTCCCAGCTGGTCACGCACCTTGTAACTTGTTCTTAATGGGGTGTGTGTGTGTGTGTGTGTGTGTGTGTGCGTGTGTGATGGAAGCCTCACTGGGGAGTGGATGTAGCTCAGTGGCTGAGCGCCTGCTTCCCAGATCCGAGGTCCTGGCTCAATCCTGGTACCTCCTAAAAAAGAAAAGCCTCAAATATTTATGTGACCAAATCTGTCAAAAAATTTTTCCTTCATGTCTTAGATTTTGGAACCTGCTTTCTCCACTCCCATGATTAAGTTTCTAATCTTTTGAGCACTGAAATCTAGTTTTCAGGGTGAGGATTTTGTCTTCCCAGCCAGGCTGTAAAGAGCTCAAAGGCTTTCTCTTCCTCTCCTGTGCAGAGGGCCTTGGGCAAGAGGTTTCACCGTCTGCCCTGCTTCTCGGACATGCCCCTCCTTTCCACCTCCCTCCCCACCCCCACCTGGGGGACAAGGCCCTTTTGTACCTTTTAAATGTCGTACCATCACCGCTCACCTCTTCACTGGCCTCCTTGCCGCCACCCTGCCTCCCGCCCTCCACCCTGCCTCCCATCATCTTTTTAAAAATGCGCCTCAATACACCAAAGCTCACAGAACACCGTTTACAACGGCCAAAAGGTGGAAGCAACCCAAGTGTCCATCCACAACCGAATGGATAAGCAGAATGTGGTCTGTCCATCCACACAACCAAAGAGTATTCAGCCATAAAAAGAAACGCGACAACGTGGGCGAACCTTGAAGACACCGCGTTGAGTGAAATGTCAGACACAGAAGGACAAATATCGTATGATTTCACTAATGTGAAATATCCAGAAAAATCAAATTCAGAGACAGAAACATGGACTACAAGTTACCAGGGCCTGGGGGAAGGGGGATGGTACAGAATTTGTTTTGGGGGGATGAAAAGTTTTGGTAATAGAAGGTGGTGTTGGTAGCACAGTATTTTGAATGTAATTAATGTCACTGAAGTTGTACCCATGGTAGAGGTTAAAATGGGACATTCTGTGTTGTATATATGTTACCTTGATACAAATTAAAAATTGTATTATATTATACCCCGCCCAGGCAGGAGGCTGCTCAGAGCCCTTAGAATAAAACCAGGCCCTGAATGAGCTGGCCCTGCCTGTTCCTGTGTCCTCCCTTCTCACCAGCTCCTTCTCATGAATCAGGTCTCGGCGTCAAAAATCTTATTTAGAGAAACCCGTCTGCACACAGGTGTGCTCATATAGCACTGCTGGTGGTGTAAAAGCGGAAACACAGATCTATCAAAAATTTAAATGCCCATTTCCTTTAGCCTAGCAATTCCATTTTCTGGAATTCATCCTACAGACACATGCCCAAGTCTGCACACACATTTAAGAATGTTCATTGCAGCACTGACCATAATAGTGCAAGACTGGGAGGAACCTAAATGACCAGGAGTAAGGGACGTGTTCCCGCAGCCAGTGAAATAGTATGCAGCTGTTAAAAAGGTGCCAGCGGTGTGTGTATGACACGGAATATATGTTGCTAAGTTTTAAAAACATGTAAAATAGCATTACAGTATTCTGGTACTTGTAAACTTTTTAAATGCCTTTAAGGGGCTCTGAGAGGAGCACAAAAGAACTGGAAACAGGATTGCCTCTGCAAAGAGGAGATGAATGCCTGGTGGGCGGCAGAGAGAGGGGGGCTTACTTTAACTATTTACTCCAATATTGAGGTATAATTTACGAGTAAAAAGCACAGATTTAAAGTGGATAGTTTAAACCGTTTTCACAAAAGTATACATCTGTGCAACCACCACCCAAAACAAGATAAAGAAATTTCCATTACCCCAGAAACTTCCCTTTGTCCTTTTCAAGTCAATCCTCGTGCCGCTACCAGACACCCACCCACATCCCAGAGGGGCCACTGCTCTGATCACTCTCACCTGTTCTAGAACTTCAGGGGAAACTTCCTCTTCACCTTATATCTTTGGTAAGGCTTAAACATGATGATGCCCTGTGCGTGTAATTCTTATTCTGAAATAAACATGTTCCCGCCCTTCCGCCCCGGGAACCCTCTCTCCCCGTCCCTCTGGTTTATTATCTCCCTGGTCCTCATGGCACCCTCTGCGTGTCCTGGGCCGGCCTGCCCCAGCCAGAGCCGACCCCCTCATCCCCGACAGAGCCCTAATGAGCGGTAAGATACTCATCACAAGCGTATGCCCAACAAATCTCTACTGAGCGCCCCCTACATGCCAGTTCCAGGGCTCAGAACTTTACCTGGATTATCTCATTTAATCTCCAGAGAGGGAAATGATTTGCTACAAGACACTCCGCTGCTGAGGGCTCGGGCTCTGGGATTTGAGTTCAGGCCTGTGGCACTTGCACCCTACACTCCACGGCCCCCCCTTCCCGCTCAGCCGCCCAGCTGTTCCCCCTCCCCCCAGGAGGCTCCTTCTCGGGTTGAGGAATGGAAAGAGCTTTCAAAAAGTTTAGGCTGCCCGTCTTACAGAGGGCGAGAATGGCCCCAGGGCCAAGGCAGCCCCAGAGGGGAAGAGGCGGGGGCTGCCATACTTTCCCCTCCCCAGGCCCACAAAGAGCCACCACCCAGACCCCCATTTTCATTTCACACGAGCTTTGGAAGAGAGATGCTGCTGGGACGGCAGAGGCCAGAGAGAAGGGCTGGAGGGCAGGGACTCTCACAAGGCCAGGACGCTGACTTCAGGCTTTCTGCGGTATCTCCATGTAATCATCAGAGCAAGCCTCACAGCCCCTGCCTGGGTGTGGAGTGGGCTGTGGCAGAGGCCAAATGGGACTCTCAGTGTTTACAAATCCCGCCCCCGCCTTTGGATCAGGACCACTGCCCTGCAGGGCACCATCCTATCTGGGCCGGAACATTTAAAACCATTTAAATCTCCAGACGGTGCCTCTGGGAAGCAGAATGGGGTGGCCAGGGCCAGCGCTAGGAGGGAGTCTGCCTTTCCACTGTGTTCCCGTTTGTACACTTTAAATGTTGTACCATTGGCAAGTAAGGCCCTAGTTTAAACAAAAGGACAAAAACAGAATTAAGACTATCAGATTACAAGTGGCATGCACCTAACATTCAAATTAACTAGTACAAGGTTCTCTTACTGAAAACTCTAAAGGGATGTTATTTTGACACTAAGACTGTGAAGTTTCATATCAATTAAAACAAGCACCTCAATCCTTCTAGTCGTTTCCTGTGCAGATATAAACTTCTGTCTTTGTGTGTGTGTATGTTAAAAGCATTAATTTGTTTACTATAAACGTGTACAATGTACAATTGTTTTTATAACCTTAGATTGGGTATTTCTGCATTTCTTATAATAAAGTTTTCAGAAATTGTGAGCTGCTGACTCCGGAGAAGCCTCATTCCATGATGCCTAAGGATGAAACTCTACCAGGTACGACCAAGAGCTCCCTACCCACCCCAGGAAGCCAAGAGCGCCCGTCGTGCCCCCTTCCCGCTCCTAAAAATCCATCAGAGCACGGGCATAGTAAGGTCCGGGTGCCATAGGGCTTCCCAAAGCCCTCACCCAATCCCACCAGTAGGCAGGTGGGGACCTGGAGGCACGGGGGAGCCCGGCGGTGTGGGCAGCTCAAGGCCATGTGCCCGCAATCCCCCAGTTGCTCTGGACCCCACCACACCCCACTGGTTGCCCAACCCAGACCCTGCCTGGCTAAGCTTCTAACCCAGGAGCCCCAGCCCAGGGCCTGGGAGGCTGAATCACCCTCCTGGAATGCCTCGGGGCTCCGCACCCGTGGGCCGCTGGTGGAGCCGGATTTGTTTGCTAACAGAGACTGTTAACAGGAGAAATGGTCAAGGGTTCAATGAGAGATGAGCCATCTGGTCCTCCAGAGGTAAACAATTTACAAGACATGCATCAAGCCAGCCTGCCCTTCTGGTTTTTCTTTCCACAGTGATGTGAGCGTGGATTCTTTCTGCCCCCCTGGTGCCTGTTGGAAAGAGAGACTATTCCAGGCACCCTGGCCCCAGCTCAAAGGCCTGCCTGGGGCAGGAGGGTGTCCGTGGGGGCAGGCAGGAAAAGTCAGATTCTTTCACACTTCCTCTTGCCCCATTCTGAGGCCTGAGCAGATGGTTAAGGAGAGTGGATTTCCTTTCAAAGGAACAGACTTGTTTTCTAGAACCCAAAGCCTTAAACTGCAAGGCTCTTCAGCCTTACATCCATTTTCTGTTGGAAAAAGATCCCTACTGGTCTCTCCAGGCATTGCAGCCCTGCTCCACATGCCACCACAAGGAAGAGGGGGGTCCACTCTGTATGCTCAGCGTGAAGTCAGTGGATTCCCAAGCATGCGAGATACGGATGTGGCTCCACAGCCTGAAATAAACAGCTTGAGCTGGAACTGTAATCCCAAAGTGTTGCAAAACATTCCAGTCAGACACTCTGCAATTTGTGTACTACAAGCTGTTTATCAATTAATTCCTTCTTTGCCAAACATTCTTACGTGGGTCTACTGGGAAATGATTTTGGTGGGAATGCAGTTCCAATTTTGTAAGGCAAATCACCGGGGAAATAGGGGTCGTTTTAAAGAAGCTCATATTACAGAAAATATGGCTGGAATAGGTAGTTCCCATGAGGATAAGGATAGTACCACATTTTGAGTTCATGTGAAAAAATAAAACGACATCTGGGGACTGTGATGTTTGGACTCTTTGCAAACACACCAATAACCTCCAAGACGCACGTTCGCAGAGAGGCCGCAGCACAGCGGAGGCTGAGTTTAAGCCTTGGAGTCAAACAACCTAAGTGCAAGTCGGGCCTTGGCCTCTTTTTAGCTCTGTGGCCTTGGACAAGTCACTTCTTCTCTCTGAGCCTCAGTTTCCTTACCCTTAAAATGGAGGCCATTGAAATGACCTTACAGTTATAGTCTTGCTCTGCAAAGGAGATAATAAATTTCTTTTTCTCCTTGTTAAAAGGAAAAACAAACTATAATTTATAGTTTTTCTTACTGCTTTGGGCTGCTAAGGTTAGAGCCCTGACATGGCAGTTTAATGAGCTTCTGGGTCAGCGAAGGAAGACCCACATGTAGGTAAGATGTGGGAGGAGACAGTCGATGACTCAGAGTAAGAAATCTCCAAAGTTTGAGTGTAAATGATTGACAGCTAGAGAGGGGGAAGGCTGGGGGCGGGGGCAGGGAGGGAGGACACAACCTGAGCCAAATTGCCTGGGCAGAGGTTGGGCGATGAAGTTTTGGGATGGGGAGGTCTAGAACTTAGTTCTAAGTGTGCGCTCCCCGCGGGGTTCCCACCACCCCAGATTCTGCTCTCTTTCTAACGGTGTCCTTTTCCCTTTGGAGTAGTTCGTTCTTTGCCACAGCTGTCAGTCCCTAACTGAGAGGCACCTGACCCGAGCCAGGCTACTCAGACACTGTTTCCCTGGCAGAGGAAGCTGGAGCAAAAGGACAGAGAGACGGGACACGTTGGGTTTGTTTCTCCTGGCCGTGGTGGAGCCCTGTCCAGAATGGCTGCTCTGAGGCCAGTCTGGGCTTCCTGAGCCCTTGGTTCAGGCCCATTTCTGGGCCCGGCTCTCTGAGCACCCCATTGAGTCAGCAAGCAACCCCAGTTGCCTTCCAGGAGACCCTCTCAGCTTAAAGCACTGTGACTCATGCAGATGTCCCCTAAGGTCTGCTCCCAGCAGCCTCGTGTCAGCTGTACCTTAGGGAAAGTGAAGGAACTGGAGCAGAGGCCAGCACGGGGCAAAAATGATGCAGGAAGAAGGGCAGTAGTTTTTAAAAATTAACAAAAAGCACAGAATAATGTAAGACCCGAAAAATTCCTTGGGGAGAAAGTGGTTAAAATGAGAAGTGTTAAGGCCGTGGAGACAGTGCTGGGGGCAGGGTCCTGCGTTCATCACTGGAGCCCGGGAGCACATTTAAACATTAAAGGGAGGAGTACCCAGCAAGAAGTCTGGAAGATTCGTGGAGACAGGGGCTGCTACTAGACACATTACCCTCGGTGAGCGTGGAGCCCTGGCTTTGGCAGGCGTGCAGCAGCCCTGGCCAAGCACCCCGCTGGGGGCTGGACGCTTCCTGCCACATGCTGTTTGCATTCTGTACCCCCTCAGGCTTTCTAGGTTTTGCTGCTTAATGATATGGGTTTCACTCAGCCCAGTGGCAATTCCTGTAAAAGAGCCAATGTGGGGATTTTACAGGGAAGTGCTCCCTGAGGGCTGGACTGCCTGGAAACAGAGGGTTCACCCCTTGCAGGGGTGGAAATGCCGTCTGGGGGATCTAGGAGTGGGAGGAGGGTGCTGTGGGTGCCAAGAGCCCTGGTCAGGGGGTCAGAGGCCTGGAGGCCAGTCCAAGCTGGGATAACCAGGCAGTCACCTCTCTGAGCTGTAAAATGGGGATTAAAAACACATATCACACAGCGTTAGGCTCCAGGGTTATTGACAGAATCAGCCTGCAATCCCCAAAGCTGTACGCAAACGAGAGGAAGTACTAGTATGACTATCATTCGACCCAAGGGTCGAAGACCCTCTGTGGCAGGCAGAATGCTAAAATGACCCCCAGTGCCCCTCACCCTGGTAGAACCCTCTCCCCTGTGAATATAATGAGATATCACTCCCGTGATTATGTTCATTTATACGACAAAAGGGAGATTATCTTGGGTGGGCCTGGCCTAATCAGGTGAGCCCTGCACTGGAACTGGGCTCTTCCTGGCAAAAGAGGTCAAAGCCTGAGCAGCATTCAGCTGAGGGAGATTCTCCATTGCTGGGGGGGTGGGGGGCATAGCCAGGAATGTAGGAGACCTCTAAGAGCTGAGAGCAGCCCCAGATGACAGCCTCAGTTTTGTAGACATGTGGAACTGAATTATGCCCTCAAGGAGGTGGTTTGAAGTGGATTTTGCCCCAAACCACCAAACAAGAACTCAGCCCAGCCAACGCCTCAACTTTTGACGTCCTGAGCAGAGAAGCCACCCCAGTGTTCTGACCGCCAGAGCTGAGAGCTAATACGTGGAAATGTTTTAGGCTGCTGGTTTGCGGTAATTCGTTACACAGCCTAGAACGTGAGCGCACTCTCTGTAAAGGAAGCCTTGAAATGGAAGGTCCCTACATGCGCTACCCTCCCAGTATTGCCTGGGGTTAGAGACAAGGGCGCTGGAGTCAGGCAGAGCTGGGTTCAAATCCTGGCCACACCACTCACCGGCGGCCGTACGCCGTTGGCTGTGACACCCCCCCTCATGTCTCAGACCCTCAGTCTCCTCATCTTAAAATGGGAGTGGAAACTAAATGAGATCATGCACTTAAAGTGCTGGAGAAGGATGCATCATCAGTGCACAGAGCAAATGCTCAGGAAACGTGAGCCAGAGTACATGCTAACATGAGAAGCCAGCTGACAACTGACAAAGATGCACCTGTGGTCTTCCAAGCTCTGCCCAGACACCAGGGGGCTGGGAATGAGGCATGAGCCAGCGTTCCAGGAGGTCAGTGGGGAATCTGGCACCTGAAAAGAAAACCCCATCTTCAGGGAAAGAAGATGGTAAGTGCATAACGTTTTTAGTGGGCACCTGGGGGCAAAGACCATGCTTTAGAACTCTGAGGTCCACCTTGGAATGCG